>JAJHSJ010000004.1:80351859-80465675 GCA_021015155.1 Magnolia officinalis | reverse complement strand
TTTTTTGCTAAATTGTATGACTTATTTTCTATCTAATCCAGAGTTTACATAAAGTTACTAGCTTTTGTAAGATTATTTAGATGCAGAAATCCCAGAGATCTGCCTATGCATAAGACATGGAGATCTAGGGTTTGGATGGCTTACTTAACTGAGACGCTATAGATGCCAGATTAGAATACCAGAATACCAATGTTGTAATCTTCCTCTCCTTCACACCAGTATACAGAATAATAGATGGGACTTAGGCTTCTATCGTTATGTAGGATTGGGGACCCAACTCTCTCTTATATAGAATCTGTGGAGATGATAGTTTGAATCCCATCATAACTCTCTCCCACTGCTCCACATTGCTGTATCATAGTTCAACTCAAAAAGCCCTGCGTAAGGCTATAACGCTCCACCCCTAACGCAGAGTATTTGTGTAAATCACATAGAAGTGGGGTTCACTAGTTTAGATAATCACATAGTCCAACATTCAGATCAATCTAGACCGTTGATCAATAAGGCCCACCTTATAAAGTTCTTATATTCTCCCACTTGGGCCACGTTGAGCAACGTCAATGGTTAATCATGTAGAAATATTTTTGAAAAATAAGTTTTGGTTTAAGAAAACATCCAAATGGTTAACCAATGAAATTGTTGGACAATATGTGTAGTGCTATTCAATCTGGTCCATCAAGACTATTAGTATCGAACTACGGTAGTCGTCACAACATTTAATTTTGGCGAAGTGAGGCTAAGCGTGATCACAAGTACTTTTAATCTTAATGACATAGATAAGGAACAAGAAAATGTGGTATAAGGATTATACACTTAGTGTGATGATATGTGCCTATCCTTAAGAGGTCCCGAAGCTTTTACATGTCTACATCAAGACATGACTATAGTTCTACTTAATCAAAATTTGCACATATATATAAAGAAGCAAAAATAAATCTTTATATCAAAATCAACAAAACTGTATAAAATGAGATCTCTAAATGTCTATGAAAATCAAAGTACGCTCAACTCCCACTATCTAAAACATCTGTGAGATCAATGACTCTCATGGATGTCACATGCTCTTGAAATGACGTGATCGGAAGCCCTTTAGTGAGCGGATCTGCAATCATCTGCTTAGTGTCGATGAATTCCGTGGACACTTGATGATTCTGAACTCTTTTCTTTACAACAAGATATTTGATGTTGATATGTCTCGACCTTTATGAATGCTTGTTGTTGCTAGAGAAGGAAATAACAGCTGAATTATCATAAAATATTCTCAATGGTTTCAGAATATTCTTTAGTACCCGCAAACCTAAGAAGAAACTCTGTAACCATAGTGCCTGATTAGATACCTCGTGGCAGGCAATAAATTCAGCTTCCGTGGTGGATGAGGTTGTGGTAGACTATTTCACACTTTTCCAAGACACAACTTCTCCAACCATCATGAAGATATATCCTAAGGTGGACTTCTTAATGTCAACGCAGCCAGTAAAATCTACGTCTGAGTATCCAATCAACTCCAATTGATCAGATCTTCTATATGTGAGTCTGAAGTCCTTCGTTCTCTTTAGATACCGTAATATTTTCTTTTGCTGCTATCCAATGTTGCATTCCTGGATTAGATAGGTATCTTCCCATCATTCCAACAACAAAGTAATATCCGGTATCGTACAGACTTGACCATACATAATGCTCCCTACTACTGATGCGTAAGAAAATTCTTTCATTCGATTCTTTTCAAAATCATTCTTTGGACACTGAAATAGGCCAAATCTGTCACCCTTCACAATGGGCAATTGTCCGGAAGCACAATTTTGTATGCCATATCTTTCGAGTACCCTAATAATATAGGCCCTCTGTGACAGGCTGAGCAGTCCAAGTGATTTGTTACGGCGAATCTCAATGCAAATGACATAAGAAGCTTCACCAAGATCTTTCATTTCAAATCTTTGAGATAAGAATTTCTTGGTGTCGCTCAATATCCTGGTATAACTGTTAGCCAATAGAATGTCATCAACATACAAAATCATCATAACGAATGTACTCCCACTGATTTTAATGTAGATGCATTTATCTGCAGTGTTTTCTACAAAGCCATATGAGGAAATTACTTCATGAAACTTTAGGTACCACTGTCGTAATGTCTGTTTCAACCCATAGATGGAATTCTTTAGTTTGCAAATCAAATGTTCTGAGTCATTAGCTATAAAACCTTTAGGCTGCAACATGTATACATTCTCATTCAGATCTTCATTGAGAAATGTAGTCTTTACATCCATCTAATGTAACTCTAAGTCCATATGAGCTACAAGAGCCATTATAATTCTAAATGTGTCTTTCTTAGATATTGGTGAGAAAGTCTCCTTAAAGTCAATGACCTCACATTGGATAAAACCCTTGGCAACAAATTTGACTTTATATCTTTCGACATTACCCTTCGAGTCCCTCTTAGTTTTAAATATCCATTTACAACCAATCGGCCTTATTCTAGTGGGTAACTCTACAAGATCCCATACTTTATTGTCCCACATGGATTTTAACTCATCTTACATGGTATCAAACCAACGAGAAGGATCAACACTTTGTTTGACTTGTGTAAGGGATTCAAGATCCTTTTCCACCCCTATGTCAAAGTCATGTTCCTGTAAGTATACGATGTAATCGTCTCGATTTACAGGCTTTCTCTCTCTTTCAGATCTTCTCAATGGTTCTTCTTGTTGGGTGTGATTTTGATCTTTATTTTCCTCATCAGTGGTTGGTATATGAGGTTCTACGTAGTGTTCTATAGTGATTGCAGAATCGACTGCATCATTAATATCCACGTGATCTTGATTGACTATGACTGGAGTCACAATCCTTTGTTCTTCAAATACAAAATTTCTAATGTTCGTGCTCCTACTGTTTTTAGTGTCCTCAATGAATCTGACATTCCTAGTCTCAACAATCCTGATAGAGTGAGAATGACAGTAGAAATGATAGCCCTTTGATATTTCTGGATATCCTTAAAGAAACAACTTATGGTTCTAGGATCAAGCTTCTTTTCATGCGGGTTATAAATTTTGGCCTCAGTAGGACAACCCCAAACATGTTGATGTTGGAGACTTGATTTTCTCCCATTCTACAACTTAAAAGGAGTTTTGCTTATTGCTTTACTGGGGATCCTGTTTAGTATATGAACTGCGGTTTTGATCACATCAACCCATAGTTATTCTAGCAATGTTGAATTACTAATCATGCTTTGCACAATATTCATAAGGGTGCGATTACGCCTCTCAGCCACACCGTTCTGCTTTAGAGTACCAGGCATAGTGTATTGGGCGATAATACTACAATTCTGCAGGTATCTAGCGAATGGCCCTAGATTGCATCCTGATTCATCATATCTGCCATAGTATTCACCACCACGGTCAGATCTGACAACTTTAATCCTTTTATAAAGTTGATTTTCAACTTCGACCTTATAGATTTTAAAAGCATCCAGGGCATCTGATTTCTCATTGATAAGGTAAAGGTATCGGAAACGAGAGTAGTCATATATAAAGGTAATAAAATATTTGTGTCCACTCCATGAAGCTATAGGGAATGGTCCACAAATGTTCGTATGTTTCACCTCTAATAGACCTACACTCTTGGTTGCACATTTCTTTATAGTTATAGTCTATTTTCCTTTTATGCAATTAATGCATACTTTATAGTCGGAGAAGTCTAGATAATGCAGAATTCCTTCTCGCACAAGCCTGTCTAATCTCTCACAAGATATATGACATAGTCGCCTGTGCGACAACATGGTGGAATTCTCATAGTCTATCCTTCGTATGGATCCTACTTTATTTTCATGCAAGGTATTAATATTATAAATGTGAGAGGCAATCAAGTCTAACTGGTATAAGTTGTCCACCATAGAGTCGGTCCCAACTTTAATTAAATTAAAGTAAATACTGAAGCTTTTATTTCCAAATTGAAATGAATATCCTAATTTATCCAAACAGAAAATTGAAACTAAATTGCGTCTTATAGACGACACACAAAATGTATTTACTAAATCTAAAAAATAACCATACTTTAACTTAAGCCTATCGACTCCTACTGCCTCCACGTCTATCTTGACACCATTGCCTACATATACCGAGCACTCTACATCAATTGGTGGCCTGACCTGTAGTAATTCCTGCATAGAATTGCATATGTGAATAGTAGTTCTCGAATCTATCCACCAGGAATCCATCGATATATCGGTAAGATTAGTTTCAAAACAAATAAGAACAGAATGATTACCTTTCTTTATGAGCCAATTCTGAAACCCTTCACAGTCTTTCTTTAGATGACCAGTCTTTTTGCAAAAGAAGCACGGTTTACCTTTAACCCATTTGCATTTTGATCAATTTCCAGATTGATTCTCATGGTTTTCAGATGGCGGACCATATGATCCATTATTAGAACCTTGTTTCCTTTTCCTTTTACCTTTATTCCCTTGCCCATGCTCATAACCTAAGGTTACCATATTAACATTTTGAACTTTGACCATCTGCCTGATCCTGTCTTCTTCTTAGACGCATTGAGTGATAAGTTCATCCAATGTCCACATGTCCTTCAGAGTGTTATAGTTTACCATGAACGTGTCGAATTAGGGAGGTAGGTTGTTCATGATCAAATGAACCAGTTGATCATCAGTGAGTATAAGCCCTAGAGAACGAATCTTAAAAACAACATCGATCTGCTCTACATATAATATATTCAAGGATATTTCTTTTTCCGTCGTAGGATGAGCGAGTCAATTTATTCAAAAGAATACCCACTTCAGACTTATCAGATTTCTTGAATCGTTTTTCCATTTTAGTCAGGAAAGCTTTGGCCTTATATGTTTTAGGCATGACACTCTTCATAGATTTAGAAATCGAATACTTTATGACTTTCAGGCATGTATCATTTGATCTAAACCATGCCTCCCATCGATTATAGTCTGCTTTAGTGGCCTCATCAGATGGTTTTGGTTGTTCTGGTGTTATCAGGGTAAGATCTAATTGTAGGCAGCCCAAGACAACTTCAATGGAGTCCTTCCATTGAGCATAATTAGATCCATTTACGACATGGACTTGATGCATATTAGATGGAATTGAGGTTGAAATAGAAGAGATACATATGTACTCACATTAGTTTATTATTTCATAAAGCAATTCATGAATGTAAACTAATATCAGGCAAAGATAATTAATTCAGTTGCTAAGGGAGGCATCAACTGAATTATCCAAGATGAAGATGGGCCCAACCATCACATCTTGGTGAGAATCTGTTACATCATCATCATTCCTCCTGTTGGCGGTAATAATCACAAGCCAGTGATCTTCCTGAACATGAAGCTAAGTGATGTCAGTCATTTAAAGCTGAGAATTAGGAATTATTCAAAACCCTAAATCCAGTTAATTAGGGATTTTCAAATCCCTGAATTCAAAAATCAGGCTAATTAGGGATTTTGGATTTGAATCCCCAAATCAGGTAATCAGGGATTTAGATTCGAATCCCCAAATCCAGATTCAATATTAGGGTTTTCAATCGAAACCCATCCAATTAGGGATTTCGGTTTCAAATCCCCATATACAGCAATTAGGGATTTCAAAATCCTGATTCTAGAGTTTTGATACCAACTGTATGATTATCTAGATGCGAAAATCCCAGAGATCTGCCTGTGCATAGAACATGGAGATCTAGGGTTTGGACGACTTACCTAACCGAGACGCCATAGATGCCAGATTTGAATACCAGAATATCAATGCTGTAATCTTCCTCTCCTTCACACCAATATATAAAATAATAAATGGGACTTAGGCTTCTGTCGTTGTGTAGGATTGGGGACCCAGCTCTCTCTTATATAGAATCTATGGAGATGAGAGTTTGAATCCCACATAACTGTCTCTCCCACTGCTCCACATTGTTGTATCTCGGTTCAACTCAAACAACCCTGCATAAGGCTATAACACTCCACCCCTAATGCAAAGTATCTACGTAAATCACATAGAAGTGGGGTCCACTAGTTTAGATAATCACATAGTTCAACATTCAGATCAATCTAGACTATTGATCAATAAGGCCCACCTTATGGAGTTATTACAGCTTTATCTCAAAGATTTTGTATGTTCTCCACAATGGGTTAGCATCAAGTTGACATGATAACAAGTTACACATGGGAAAAATCATTTTTGGCACTAAGTTTTGTTTGCACATCGATTATAGTACATGATGCAGTTTTTTGGTGTGATTTACATGATTGAATGTTGGCCCATCTAATGGATGTCTTAGATTTCAATTCGAGCCATACTCAAAAACATATGGTCATGATCTTTAATTAGAGAAGAAGACCTTTAATGGTGGATTTCAACCCACCTCAAATCTTTTCGCTCCACTTCTTTTGAACGATTCAGATTGTCCTAGAGCTTAGGGACATGGAAAATTGAAGGTCCAATCATGTTTACATGGTGGGTTTCAGAAAAAAAAGGTTTAATTTGTGTCGTTGGTTGCTGCAAATAATGAGGGAATCAGGCAAGCCAAGTGGTGTTCGATTCACTCAGTCTCTTGCAACGTGTCTAGACGTCTCAAAATTACTAGATGGAAATTAGACGGTTTGGATTAGATCATGAGATCTACAGTTTTATAAAATTTTCTCTTTGTAAACAGTTAGCGAAGAAGAAAGCTTTTGTGGCGTGCATTTTTTCTGTTAAACAATAATACGTGTAATCTAATTTGAACGACTAAGATCATTTGCTTGAACAATCATAATTGGTGAAGAAACTTCTTTTGGGATTCGTAATTGAATCCTTCTTCGATTGAGAGCTAAAAACGGAAGGTTTTTGTCAACATGTGGTTCGCGCGCTAGCTGGAATGGAATTCCAATTTCAGTTATTGCACATGCACACAAGAGTTTTGAAAGCCTAAGTGTTGGGGGCCTTGCACAAAACCTTAGGATCTAGCCCTCCAAAACAAACCAGAATTGTGGATAATAAAGCAATGAAAACAATCAATGCATCAATCACACACCACACAAGAGATTTTTACATAGAAAATCCTCAAAGAGGTAAAAACCACGGGACCTCGTCCAGATCAACAATCTACTATAAAGTAGAACGTTACAACCTTCTTCACTCACGCAGGAGTGGATAAACAATAAGAGAAATAGAGAAAATAGAGAGATCTAACCGATTACGAGGACAAAAAAGCGCTGAGATATAGACTGCACAGTAGATAACCTCCACGAGCAAAACCTCCCTTCTATAAGCTTCCTCTCTCCCTTCCTCTCTCTCACCTTTTGATAGCCCTAAACCCTTTAGCAAATCCCTTGTAAAGCTTTAGGAAACCCTCTTGCATCACCTAGAAAATCCTAGGCAACCCCTTTTATAGTTTAGGAAACTTCCCTTTCGCATCCCAGTTGCGAAAGGACTCAAATCCGCAGTTTCGTGCAAAATCGTGGAACAAACTGCGAAACCTACGACTAGTCGAGCTGAGTCTTCGACTGGTCGTAGGACCCCTTCAACCAGTTGAGCCATCCCTTCGACCAGTCGTAGCTACAGTAAAAAATAGTAAAAAAAATCGTTGGACTTTGAGTCGTGTCACGACTCGAACCTTCGACTGGTCGACACCAGCCTTCGACCAGTCAAGCAGGGCTCTCGACTGGTTGAAGATGGGTCAAAAAAATCCATCAAATGTCCCCCTTTTTGACCTAGGAGGGATCCACCTTCTTCAAGCCAACCAGCTTTCTACAAACCTCAAACTTGCCCTTGAGCAAAGCCTTGGTCATAATGTCTGACCCATTATCGTCCGTGTGGACCTTCTCAAGCTGTAACACCTTCTGTTCTAAAATATCTCTGATCCAGTGATACCGAACCTCTATGTGCTTCGACTTGAAATGCTGACTTGGATTCTTGCTCAAGTGTATAGCACTTTGACTATCGCAATAGTCCACGTGCTCCTCCTACTTTAGGCTAAGTTCCTGTAGGAACCTCTTCATCTAAAGCATCTCTTTACATGCCTCTATGACTGCAATGTACTCGGCCTCTATCGTCGACAATGCTACGATCTTCTGTAGCTTGCTCTGCCAAGAAACCGCTCCCCCTGCAAACGTGAACATGAACCCCGATGTAGACTTCCTGGAGTCTATGTCACCTGCCATATCTGCATCTGTGTAGCCCTCTAACACAGGTTTACCGTCACCATAGCATAGGCTCAACCTGGATGAGCCTCTTAGATACCGCAGTATCTACTTCACCGCTGCCTAATGCTCTTTACCAGGATTGGCAAGGTACCGGCTGACAACACCAACCGCATATGCTATGTCTAGGCGTGTACACACCATAGTATACATCAAACTTCCTACAACTAACGCGTAGGGTATCTTCTGCATCTCTTTCACATCTGTCTTCATCTTGGGACACTGCCTGTCGCTCAATCTGAAGTAACCATCCAGTGGAGTACTGACCGGCTTCACTGCATTCATATTGAACCGCTCTAGGACTTTCTCAATATACCGCTCTTGTGACAGCCAAAGCTTCCTGTTGCTCCTGTCACGGGTTATCTTCATTCCTAGGATCTGTCTAGTCGGGCCCAAGTCTTTCATCGCAAAAGACTTGCCCAACTCCTGTTTCAGCCTGTCGATCTTCTTGATGTCTTTTTCCATGATGAGCATGTCATCAACGTATAACAACAGAACTAAGAAATCACCATCTGAGAACTTGCGCGTGAACACACAGTGGTCCGACTCCGTTCTGTCGTACCCATGTTTCAACATGAACGAGTCGAACTTCTTGTACCATTGTCGTGGAGCTTGTTTCAGCCCATACAAGCTCTTCCTCTGCCTACACACCATATGCTCCTTGTCCTTGACTTCAAACCCCTCTTGTTGGTGCATGTAGATCTCTTCTTCCAGGTCACCATGGAGAAAGACAGTTTTAATATCTAACTGCTCTATCTCCAGATCCATGCTAGCTGCCAACCCAAGCAACACCCGTATGGATGTCATCTTCACCACTGGTGAGAATACTCCTCGAAGTCTATGCCTTTTCTCTGACCAAACCCTTTCACCACGAGTCTAGCCTTAAACCTCGTCTGTGAATTCTTCTGCTCAATCTTCTTTCTGAACACCTACTTATTGCTCAAAGCTTTCTTGCCCTTAGGCAATTTCACCATGTCATAAGTGTGGTTCTTATGCAAGGATTCCATCTCCTCTTGCATAGCTTTCAACCACTCCCCCTTATGCTCGTCAGCTAGGGCCTCAGAATAATCTTCTGGCTCTCCCCCATCGGTTAGCATAATGTACTCATGCGGCGAGTACCTCTTGGACGGCTGTCAGTCCCTAGATGACCTCCTCACCTGTGGCTCAGCAGGTGGATCAAGTGGGGGCTGCTCCCTTGGTCCATCTTCTGAAGGAACTCCCTCGTCCTCTACACCTTGTTGTACTTCCCCGTTATCAGGCACCATTGGAGGAGTAACGGGATCCATGTCCTCTAGCTCACCTGAACTAGGCTGGTTCTTCTCTGGCTTACCAATGTCTTCTATACACTGATCTTCAAAGAAAACCACATCTCTGCTCCTGACGAGTTTCCTCTCGGTCGGATCCCACATTCTGTAACCGAATTTTTCATCACCGTACCCTAAGAACACATATTGCCTGATCTTCATATCGAGCTTGGACCTCTCATCTTTTGGTACGTGAATGGATGCCCTCCATCCAAACACCATGAGATGACTGTACGATGGATCATGTCCAGTCCACACCTTCTCAGGTACTTCTCCATTCAAAGGGACTGTAGAGACTTGTTTATCAAATACACCGCTATGTGCATTGCTTCTCCCCAGAACGTCTTGGGCAATTTCGCGTGGGATAACATGCATCTGATTCTCCCAACAATGGCACGATTCATTCGCTCAGCTACACCATTATGCTGAGGGGTCTTGGGAACCGTCTGTTCATGTCGTATACCCATGGACTTGCAGTACTCGTGAAAGTCGCCAATGTATTCACCACCATTGTCAGTGCGGATGCACTTCAATGGTTTTCGACAATAACATGAAATAATTTAAACATACCAAAGATCTCGTCCTTGGATTTCAAAGCATAAGCCCAAACCCTCCTAAATGCATCATCTATAAAAGTAACAAAATACAATGCCCCACCCAAGGTTTTTGTCCTCATAGGACCACAAACATCAGAATAAACCAAATCTAATGCATGCACTTTATTAACATGAGAAGCGGTTTTAACAAATGAAACTCTATGCTGTTTCCCTGATAAATAATCAAGACAGGTTTTGAGAGGTGTACCTGTCACGTCTGGAAGGAGCAGCTTCCTTGCTAGTAGCTGAAGCCCTTTTTCACTCATGTGGCCTAGACGCCTGTGCCACATGTCAATAGCTGAATCTTCCGCTGCGTTCAACCCACCCTTGCACATACTGACACTTGCCTTGTAAAGGGTGCAACACTTCTTTCCTCTAGCCACGATCAATGAACCCTTGATGAGCTTCCATCGCCCACCAGCAAACCGGCTTTCATAGTCATCATCATCCAACCTTCCCGTTGACATCAAGTTGAGGCGAAGGTTTGGGATATGCCTCACATCTCTGAGAACCAATGTGCATCCCACATCGATCTTCACACAAATATCACCAACTCCCACGATCTTCGATACACCAGAATTTCCCATCCTCACAGTCCCACAGTCACCTGACTTGTAGCTTGTGAAGAAGTCCATGTGTGGAGTTGCATGAAAAGAAGCTCCCGAGTCTATCACCCAGTCGGTGTCCTGACTCGTAGCTGTGAGACATACATCATGATCTGCAGAAAGAATAGCTACCATGTCGCCATCTGAAGCGACCGCAGTGGAATCTGATTCATCTTCCTTCCCTTTTCCTTTCTTGTCATTTTTCTTACCACGACATTCATGCTTGTAGTGGCCTTTCTTGCCACAATTCTAGCAATCAACATCTTTCCTGTTACTCAATTTGCCTCTTGATTTATCTGGGCCTTCCCGCCCTTCCTGTTCTTTCCTCTCCCCCGTTCCTGTGTCACAAGAGCCTCTTGCTGAGTAGACCCCTGAGACTTCCTCCTTGTCTCCTCATTGAAGAGACAACTGGTTACCTGTTCCATGGATATCTTTTCGTCTGGCGTGGAGTTACTTAGAGACACCACCAATGTCTCCCAACTGTCAGGCAATGAACTAAGCAATAGTAAAGCCTGCAATTCATCATCCAGGACCATCTTCATAGAGGTGAGTTGGTTCACTATATTGCTGACCTCATTCATGTGCTCGGCCACAGAACCACCATCTTTGAACTTGAGATTCACAAGTCGCCTTATCAGAAAATTTTTATTACCGGCTGTCTTCCTCTCATACAGCCCTTGTAATTTCAGCCATACGATAGCGGCTGAGGTTTCTGTAAACACATGGTGGAACACAGAATCATCCAACCATTGTCTAATAAACCCCACCACCTTTCGGTCCGTCTTCTTCCAATCATCATCAGTCATATCCTTAGATTTTGCTGATATGCCTAAAATTGGAGAATATAGGTCCTTGCAATAAAGCAAGTCCTCCATCTTCGCCTTCCATATGGTCTAGTTAGAACCATTGAGGCTGATCATCCTTGATGAGCCACCTTCCATAATTCAAAACCGATCCTACCTGTTCAATGAACTTAGCTTTGATACCACTTTGTTGGGGGCCTTGTACAAAACCTTAGGATCTAACCCTCCAGAACAAACCAGAATTATGGATAATAAAGCAATGAAGACAATCAATGCATCAATCACACACCACACAAGAGATTTTTACGTGGAAAACCCTTAAAGAGGTAAAAACCATGGGACCTCGTCCAGATCAACAATCCACTATAAAACAGAACGTTACAACCTTCTTCACTTATGCAGGAGTGGATAAACAATAAGAGAAATAGAGAAAATGGAGAGATCTAACCGATTACGAGGACATAGAAGCGCTGAGATATAGATTGCACAGTAGATAACCACCACGAGCAAAACCTCCCTTCTATAAGTTTCCTCTCTCCCTTCCTCTCTCTCTCACTTTTTGATAGCCCTAAACCCTTTAGCAAATCCCTTGTAAAGCTTTAGGAAACCCTCTTGCATCACCTAGAAAACCCTAGGCAACCCCTTTTATAGTTTAGGAAACTTCCCTTTCGCATCCCAGTTGCGAAAGGACTCAAATCTGCAGTTTCGCGCAAAATCGCGGAACAAACTGCGAAACCTACGACTAGTCGAGCCGAGTCTTCGACTGGTCGTAGGACCCCTTCGACCAGTCGAGCCATCCCTTCGACCAGTCGTAGCTACAGTAAAAAATAGCAAAAAAACTCGTTGGACTTTGAGTCGTGTCACGACTCGAACCTTCGACTGGTCAACCACCAGCCTTCGACCAGTCGAGCAGGGCTCTCGACCGATCGAAGATGGGTCAAAAAAACCCATCACTAAGATCGTTCTAAAGAATAGTTTAGATAAATCTAAGATTGGTTTCAAGAATTGTAAGTTAATGGTGATCGAATACTATCTTGCACAAGCTAGATAAATAACACTACCGTTTACGAGTGCATACACGTATGTTGTTCCATACGTGGAATCAATCATGAGTAGTTATAGTCTGATCATAAATCACTTTCCTTAATGGTCCACTATTAGTACATTTTGGACTACTAAAAATTTATTTTAAATTAATTACTCTTAAATTATGTAGTTTTGAAGGGTTGACCTGGAAATTCAACGATCAGATCATCTTTAAAATCACATGTCGAGGGTCCCATGGGATTTCTTTGGGTTTATAATTGTAAACGTATGGTTGATCCTACAATCAAAGCGTTGGATCATGGTATTTAAGCGAGGGTGCATGGAGTAGGACGTACATGCAGCTATCGTACACTTCTTGGGTTAAAAAATTATGCGCGCGGATTAGCTACTAACAGGTTGAGTAGCGAGACTAGCTACTGGAGTGATCCTAACCATGTTCACTAGGCCCCACCATGATGTATGTTATGTATCCATACCTTCCATTCATTTGGAGAGATCATTTTAGGGCAATATCCAAAGAATGAGTTAAATCCAAATCTCTAGTGGACCCAGCACAGAAAACAGTGAGGACAGTGACGCCCACCATTAAAAACTTCTAAAGGCCACAAAAGTTTTAGATCAAGCTGATATTTGTGTTTCCTCTTATTTCATGTCTTTTTTAACTTTTGAACTGGTTGGATTTCAAATAAACATTATGGTTGGCCTTAGGATAGTTTCAACGGTGGGAATCACTCTCCCCACTGTTTTCTGTGGTGGGGTCCACTACAGATTTTTATCTATCTCATTCTTTGGCTCATGACTTAAAATGATATCTCAAAATGCATGGACGGTATGGATATAACACATACATCATAGTGGGACCCACAAAACTTGGTGACTTCACTTCAGTAGCCGACTCGCTACTCAACCTGCCAGTATCTAATCCGCGTCAAAAAATTATAGGATTTGTAGGATTCTTTCTAGATGTTTTGTAGACTTTAAAAGTAGGTCCAGAAGTGTCCCGTCGTGGAATATAAATTGGCAGATTTGTTGTTGATTGCTTGTGGATCGTAATGATAGTTATTGCATGATTTTCAGGTGGGTCATCCATCAGATATGATTTGAAATCTGATGGATAGTAAATCTTGTAAATTAGGTATCATGTTTGAAGATGTACTGTTCAATTGGGTTGCATAGGCACTAGTTAAAATTTCAACATGATTAGACTCCCCAAAATAACTTTTTGGAATATTAGTGCCGGGTATGAATACATACGGTAAAAAATTTAAGATGCTTAAGGGTGTGTTTTTAGCCATTAAAAATTGATTTGAATGGTGTAAAATATTTCTTATGATATTGAGATCATGATGATAGGTTTAAACCTGATGATAATCAGATATAAATAACTCAAATGGAGTATTTATCTATTTAATAGTGATGCGACGAACCAAATTGAAAGTTAATGATTAAATAGCTTATTTTGTCCATATAGAGTCATCTTGTTGGTTAGCTCAAAAAATAATCGAGTACATTATCAAAAATAAGACCAAGATATATATATATATATATATATATATATATATATATATATATATATATATATATATATATATCTGTGTGTGTGTGTAAATATCTCTACCCACATCATGATAAAAAAAAATTACCTTAAAAATATACAAGTCATTATAGTAAATATGCAGGTAATTCTCACTCGTCAATAGTTATGGTGTACAGAGCTGTGGCACTGCTAGATATTCAGAAAAATACCCACACATAATCAATGCAAGTAAAGCAAAACAACAAAAGAAAAAGACACTAACCAAAACTTAAAAAGACAAAGGGGTGAAAAAAAGAGACAAGAAGCATAGAGATTTACTTGGTTCGAAAATACACTTATGTCTAAAAGATAGCAGCACGGAGCTTTCTTCTTCACTAAAGTAAGGTAACTAAAAAATACATGCCTCTCATTTTCTTGTGTACCAAAACTCTTACAACAAGGAATACTGAAAAAATGATATACTTCTCTATACCTATAGTCCCCCCTTATATAGCCCACTACAGCCAGGCTTCATACATAAGAGGGAGAGAGAGAGAGAGAGAGAGAGAGAGAGAGAGAGAGAGAGAGAGAGAGAGAGAGAGAGACGTCGTTCACCAAGTCTTGCACTAAATAAACTTCTCTTTCAATATGCTTCATTAATATATCCACTACATTGCCGTCAATGTGAATCTTTTACAATGACATTCGTCCATCTTCCACCACATCATGAATAAAGTGATGTTGAACATCGATGTGCTTTATCCGAGCGTGAAATACCTGATTCTTAGCCAAATATAATGTGCTCTGACTATCATAATAAATGACCACCACTTTTCTTCTTCGATTTTAATTTTTCTAACAACCTCTTTGACAAAATAGCTTTCTTACATGCCCATGTAGTTGCTACGTACTATGCTTCTATAGTGGATAAGGCCACCACTAATTAAAATCTTGACATCCAACTAATCATACTACTGCCAAAGAGAAAATAGATATTTTATCATGAATTCCTACTTAATCTGCATTTACTAATCCAACCAACTCTAAATTTTAGATGCTATAACAAATGGTTACCTCAGAAGCACTTTTCAAGTAACGAATGATCTCTATCTACATTCGCCATGTATTTACTGACTGCTCCCACTACTTGTGCAATGTCTAGTCTGGTACACACTATAACAAACATAAGTTTTCCTTCGTTGATGAATATGATACTTAAGACTTATTTTTATTATCCACCTTTTTTAGGACATTATTTTGAAGATAGTGTATAAATAGTATTAAATGGAGTATCAAATGGATTAAAAAATTTTATATTGAAGGGATAAAAAACTCTTTCAACATAGCCCTTCTAAGTTATCCAAAATTTTCAATTCTTCTCACCTCTAAATACAATCATCCCAAAAATTTGATTAACGACAACCAAATCCTCCATATCAAATTTTCTAACTTGCGCAGAATTCCTTTTTATCTTACGCAGTCCAATATGTTGGCGTGAAACCTGTGGCAAGATAATTCACAATGTTAGCAAACCAATGTAATTGAGAGAGTTTAAACAATTGTTCATCAGGGAACATATCATTTATCGGTGTTGGCTCAAGGGAATTGGGGAGATCAAGTCTAGAGAGATGGTCGGCCACTACATTTTCTACTCCCTTTTTATCTCGTATTTCTATGTTGAATTCTTAGAGGAGGATCCATCTTATCAAATGAAGCTTGTCATCCTTCTTAGAAAGAAGGTACTTCAGCGTCGCATGATCAATGTAAATGATGATCTTGGATTCGATTAAGTAGGACCTAAATTTGTTTAAAGTAAAACTACAGCTAAGAGCTTCTTCTCAATAGTAGAGTAGTTCACTTGAGTAGAATTTATAGTTCTACTCGCATAGTGAATCGCATAGGAGTTCTTCTTTTTTCTCTAGCCTAATACCACCCCAATAGCATAGTCAGACGTGTCACACATAATCTCAAAAGGGATGCTTCAATCGGGTGATTACATGATAGGGGCGGTTATCAACTTAGCCTTGAGCTTGATGAGAGCTTTCTAACATTGCTTAGTCCACTCGTACGGTATATCCTTTTGAAAGAGATTACATAAAGGATGAGAGATATGGCTAAAGTCCTTTATGGATCATCTATAAAATCCGGTGTGTCCTAAGAAGGATCGCATGTCACGTATGCTCTTGGGTTGAGGTAGGTTAGAGATAAGGTCAATTATAGCCTTGTCCGCCTCAATTCCCTTGGACAAAATTATATGTCCAAGCATTATTCCCCTGGGAACCATGAAATGACATTTCTCCTAATTCAAAACCAAATTCTTCTACTCACATCGCTTCAACACACATTTAAGATTTTCTAAACCCTCATTTTAACGATGGACTAAAAACCGAGAAGTCATCTATGAAGACTTCTAAATATTGCCCCACCTGTCAAAAAATATACTCAACATGCATCGCTAAAAGGTGGCGGGGGCATTACATAATCCAAATGACATTCTTTGGTAAGCAAAGGTGCCAAAGGGACATGTGAATGTTGTCTTCTTTTGATCTTCAAGGGCTATCTCTATCTGGTTATAGCCTGAATACCCATCAAGGAAGCAGTAGTAAGAGTAACCGGCTAGCCTTTTCAAAATTTGATCAATGAAGGGCGAAGGAAAGTGGTCTTTCCTTATGACAGTATTCAAGTTTCTGTAGTCAATGCACATTCTCCAATCAGTAGTAACTCTAGTTGGCACGAGTTCATTGTCGGAATTGACTACAATGGTGACTTCAGACTTCTTAGGAACCACCTGAGTTGGACTCACCCATTGACTGTCGGATATAGGGTATATGATACCCACATCCAACAACTTAAGGACCTCTCCTTTAACCACTTCCTTCATATTTGGATTTAACCGACATTGTGGTTGTCGGGAGGTCTTCGCATTATCCTCAAGATAAATGCAATGAATGTAAATCAAAGGATCAATTCCCTTGAGGTCCATAATCGACTATGTAATGGCTTCTTTATGCTCAATGAGAGTAGAAATAAGCATACTCTCTTGTTTGGGGAAGCCTCTACTTTTGGTGGTTCTCCCAGCCTCAGTTTGAGTGTTTTTCTTTTCTTTACGATAGGCTTCTCCTTCCTTTTGTTTGGGGGAGCCCGAACCTAGGATGCTGATTGTATCATCTCTGTAATTCCTTTTACTCTATGAAATGAAGGCATCTGTTTTTTTTCTAAAAGCATACTCTCTTGTTCTTTCTCAAGGTGAGAAGAAATCACCATTGGGTATGTCTCATTTTGACCTAAGAAGGCATATTTAAGATCAGCAGGCAAAGGTTTTAAGTCAAGCTTCGGTGCTTTGAGGCTAGACGGTAGAGGCACTACATCGGTTTGGGGCAAAGTTTTAAATTGTGGCCTCCGCCAGTTAACTTCAAGCACCAGTGCAGTATCAATCAAGGAATCCATCTCCCTAATCATGTCATCATCTAAATTAGGGGAGTGGGCCAAGCATATCTCTAGATGGTTAGAGTATAGAGTCAAAAGTGTTTTATCTTCCACGAAGGAATCGATCATTTTAATGTTGTGGGTATCGTCATCATCCTCTGACTGTTTGCTCATATTGAAAAAGATGTTGAGCTCCAATGTTATATTTTTCAAATATAAATTCATAATTTCATTCTTACAATTAATGATGGCATTTGATGTAATAAGGAATGGGCGACCAAGAATGACAGGAATTTGAGTGCTCACATCTATGATGGGTTGAGTATCCAGAACAATAAAATCTACTGGATAGTAGAATTTATCAACCTGGACCAACACATCATCAATCATCCCTCTCGATATACAAACCGATCAATCAGCAAGTTATAATGTGGTCTGGTTGAGTTTTAATTCACCTACACCCAATTGTTCATAGACCAAGTAAGGGATCAAATTTACACTCGCCACCAAGTCAAGAAGTGCATGTTCAATCCGGTGATTCCCAATTACACAAGTGATAGTTGGGCTACCGGGATCCTTGTATTTTTATGGCACATCTTATTTGAGGTTGACACTCACTTTTTCAATCAAAAAGATTTTCTTTTGTATGTTTTACCGTCTTTTGGTAGTGCATAGATCTTCTAAAAATTTGGCATATGAAGGGATTTGTTTAACGGCATCAAGTAGAGGGATATTGACCTTCACTTACTTAAGCACCTCTAAAATATCCCAAGTGTTAGTTAGAGGTTTTGGTACAATCAACCATTGGGGGAATGACGCAATTAGCTTACACACTTCTTCCGGTTCTTTCTCTTGTGGACCAATGCTAGGTCGACCTTAGGCTTTTCAGCCCTTACCGGAATAGGTTTGTCAATTGTCTTTCCACTCCTAAGAGTGGTGATAGACTTGGCTTGTTCCAATTGATTTGGAGAGCTTGGGTCACTAATTTCACATTGCTGTTTTGGATTGGGGAGGGGTTGGGCTGAAAGCATCCCTTTCTCCTTATTCGCTAAGTGTGACTCAATCCTTTGAATTAACGATGCAAACATTCCCATTGTTGTTTTGAGATCCTGGAATGCTTGCACCGTATTTTTGTGGAATAGCTCTTGGTTTTACATGAATTTTTTAACTGTATCCTCTTGAGGCCTCTTTTGATTTAACAATTCGTAAGGCTCTCTTGTGGGTTAGCTATTTGTCCATTCCTCTTACTGAAATTTGGAACATTTTTCCAGCTGGAGTTATATGTATTTGAGGTGGGTCCTCTGAAAGGTCTTTAGTAGTAGTTCACGGCATTTGATTGCTCATTCAATATTTCTTGAAAAGCAGGAATAGTAGGACAATTTTCAGTTGTATGGATGTTGCAAGCACAAATACTACAAATAACTTCCTCAGCCTTATCGGGTTTGATAGGTTCTTCCTTCTTAAGTTTCATGACCTCGACTTTCCTTATGAGATTGGCCACCCTTGCACTCATATCATCTTCCTCTTTTAAAACATAAATTCCTCCCCTTTCCTTTGATTTAGTAGGCTTAGAAGTGGTGGGTCTCGGGGAGGTGTCCCATGATTGTGTGTTTTCTGCCAATTGATCAAGGTAATCCCATGCATCATCGGCGTCCTTGTTCATGAATTCACCGTTAAACATAATCTCTTCAAATTGGCGCATTAGTAAAGTCAATCTGTTATAGAAAAATCTTATTGTTCGCCATATTTCGTAGCCATGATGTGGACATGAATTTATGAGATCATTCAACCTTTCCCAGCATTGCAAGAAGGTCTCTTCCTCTTTCTAGGTGAAGTTCATGATAGCCTTTCTTAAAGTGTTAATTTTATAAAACGGAAAAAACTATTTAAGAAATTTTTGGTTATCTCAGCCCATGTGCCGATAGATCTTGGTTTTAAGGAGTGTATCCATGTCTTAGCCTTCTCCTTTAATGAGAAGAGAAACAATTTTAGTCTCATTGTGTCTTCAACACGTTTGGAAAGTGTAACGTAGCGACTATCTCATCAAACTCTTTGATGTGCAAGTATGGATTTTTAAATTCTAGTCCATGGAATTTATGAAGGAGGTGTACTACTCCCAGTTTAACATCCACATTTCCTACATTCAATGGGAATATCATGTAGGAAGGTGTACTCACTCCTGCCGGTTGTAAATAATCTCGTAGAGTATGAGGCGGAGGTGTATGATGCACCTCATTCTTATCTTCAACTTCCTCAACTGTATGTTGAGGTTGATTTGCAACCATTACTTCAATTAATTTAAAGGATCTCAAGTGGTGTCTAATCCGGTGATGGATAGGCAACCCTTCAACTAATCCTCCTTCACTCAAGAGACGGAGAGTGTTATCACGAACCCACTTGGACATGAAAATACTCACATCTCTCAAATTCTAAAACCTAAGAAAAAGAAAAATAAAAACTAAGACAAATAAGAGATCTAAAAATTAGAGAGAGTTGGAGAGAAATTACTGGATTGGAGTTTTCTATGTTAGGATCCTACAAAATAGAGAATAAAGTTAATTCTAAAAATAAATTTAGAAAATCCTAACTCACGAACAAAAACTTAACCCTAATCCAAAACTAATTCTAATAATAATTAATCTCAGAAAAATGTAGCCGAAGTCCCCGGTAATGGCGCCAAAAACTTGTTCGTAACCCCAAGTGCAGGGTCGCGATGTAGTAATAACTCGGTGAGACCGAGGTCAAATCCACATGGACTAAATTTGTACGTATTCTGAAAATAAATAGAAATAGAACAAGATCTAAACTAAAATCTGGAATAAAAGAGGGTAATTGTGAATGAAATATCAATAATCAAAAGGAAACTAGAGCATCAAGGATCCACTTATAGCTATCAAGATACTACCTCACTTGATTCAATAAACACAACTGGAATCGAAGTCCTACCCTATCCAGTTGGAAGATGAAGCAATTAAATCAAATTTGAACTTCCCATTGAATTAGTTCACACATGAAGGAGTGTTGTGAAGATTGGAAGGGAATTCATCTATCCACCATGCCTAGGAGACGATGGTAAATCATGAATTTTACCAATCTCACAATCTCAAAACAGAAAAGAAGATATTCAAAACTTGATTTTTCATGTAATTCTCAATGTCATCGACCCGTGTTTAATGTCATCGAACACTTACTTCAATGTCATTAACCAGTGGTTGATGTCATAGACAGTGAAGTTCATATTCTCTTAATTTCTGCATTTTGCACTTTCAACTTCATTCCTTCTCCACTTGGTTTCCTTGAATCTTGGGGTCTTGAAATCTTCAATCTTGGTCTCCTAAGATCCATCCCTCGCCTTAGTGATTCTTGACCATCAAATCCATGCTTTAACATTATTTTCAATCCAAGCTCTCAAATTCACCTCGCGATACAAACATGTATAAAGTATACCCATTAAGCATTATCATGTTCATAAAACCAAGATATAAACAGGGGGAAATATGCAATATTTGACACTCAGCAGCTATCAACATTTAAGCGGGCAAGCACCCTACAAAAAGTATCGAATGGAGCCCACTCGTGGGACCCTCCATGATGGTTATGTCATATCCACTCTACTCATCTATTTTTCCAAATCATGTTAGGCCAGGAGTTTAAAAATCAGGCCAATCCGAATCTCAGGCGGATCGCGCCAAAGGGAAAAGTGGGCAGGGAGTGCTAGCCCTTTTTGGCAGAACATGGGGCCCACCATGGGACCCACTTTGATGTTTCTATGCCATTGATGCCATCCATCCTTTCTGTTAGGCAGTGTTAGGTCATGAGCCCATGGTTCAAGCCGTTTAGATATTAGATGGGTTGTACCACAGGGAACTGTGGGGCATTAACCCCTTGGACTTGGAATTCCTGGACTTTGAATCTCATGGATTGGGATTTCCTGGATTTTGAATCCCATGGACTTGGGAATCCCTGAATTCGGGATCCCTTGGATTTGAGGCTCTCTTGGACTTAGGATTCCTGAATTTCTGGAATCCGTTGGTTGTGTTTGGCACCTGGATTCAAAATCCCTATAATTCTAAGTCAAATGCGATATGTATTTGCAAGAGTTTGAAATTAATTATTAAATCAATTTTAAAATCCCTAATTAGTGTACATATGTAATGTTGACATTATGGTTATATTAAATCCATTGGGGGATATACCTTACCTAAAATGATGAAATCCCAAGACTTAGATGGGCCACAAGCCCAGGATCACATCCTAGTGACTTACTAAAAATTTATAATCGTTGATTACATTGACAATGTTCAAATGGTGCATATCATCCTATTAGAGAAATTATAGTGATATTGATGATAATCTGATCATTTTGAGATATCATCATTGGGCCATGAAACTAATGGATTGGTAGCCTAGTGGCACACATGTTTCACATATGGGTGTCCATCTGAGTCATTCCCAATGAACCCCACCCTAGCATATGTATTTTATCCATGCCTTACAATGTGCAAGATACATGAGGAGATGATGTTAGTCTAACATAGGCCATGCCATATAGGCTTTTATATTATTTGTGGGGCCTGTTGTTTGGGTCCCACTCTCTGTACATGATGTGTCAATTAAGGCCAATTATCGCTTCATATGTCTAATAACATGCTAGTGTACTTGGCCTGATAGGATATAATGATAATATACTTAGTGTAAATATATTATGCCCGTTATATGCCCATATGTATCATTTGTATGACTGCTGTGGATGATGACTGTTCATAGCATATGCCCTTCAGCTTGAGATACTTAGGGGATTGTATATAAGACAGGGTCGTCCCACATGATCGTGTGGTATGTGCAAGTTTGGTGCATGACTTGGATAATATGACTCATGCATTTCACATCCTGTATGTCACGATCACTTATACACCCTAGTGATATTAGGGTTATGGCCTCCATAGGCATATCGTGGATGGTCGGCTTGGATACCAGAAATATTTGTTCTAGCACTAGGGCGCTATGAATGTCCTTGGGTGAAAGTCTCTAAATCCTTGTAGTACCAGTAGGATGCTTCAATGTCTAGACTGAATGGATAACATGAGTACTCGAGTGCTAAATACCAGTAGGTCTTGTCTCCCACTACATCGTGGTTGGTTGAAAATGGGTGTGACCTTATTTGCTCGAGGGTAGGGGGCTGTAAGCTAGGTTAAGTCTGACCAGCTCATGAAATGGGTCCGCAATTGACGAGCCAGGTGGACATTGGCATACCACTGACAAGGCAGATAGTGAGGTCTGTTTCACTCACTTGGTCATGCACACGATGGGGCGACAACCAGTGTTGGAGTGTACTAGACCCTGGTGATGTTTCCAGATACGAACCATACTGATACATGAACTAGTTGAGGATTAACATGTTTATGTTGCATCTCTAGCATATGACATTTGGCCATGTAATCCTTGCATTGCATAGCCCTAGTATGGCTAACAACATTCATGGACTTGACATCTTAGGCCTCTATCAACTTCCGCATACTCTGATATCTATATTCTTATCATATGCATTGTGCATGCACATGCACTCTGTTGAACTTCGTAGGAGGCTTATCCGCGTTTGTTTATGATGCAGGTGATGCTAGGGCATATCAGCAGCATTGAGCCCGGAGCATGAACATGTTCTTTTGAGTTCTTGATTATATTATGTATTTCTCTTCCAGCATTGTACTCGAAGATTATATTGGTGGATATGTGGTGATGATGTTGTTTTGTGACTTGAGTATACCTGTGGTTATGCTCCTTTACAAACAAAAATCACCCTGAAAATCCTCCTTGTAGGATTCTAAGATCAGAGCATGGCATTTGGGAGCTAGGATCCAATAATAAGGTACTATGGAGGCTGTCGGCACCAAATTCGATAGTCAAAAATTTAGTGAACCCGGTTCCCAAGTTTGGGGTGTGACAATCCATGCCATCCATCTCATCCCATGTCGACTTATATTTGATCGATCAAGGATGGAGCATTCCTCTAGGACAGGAATTATCATAATTTCTCCCACTAAAACAGGAAAGATTATGCCTTTCAACCGGAATTTGACTACACGAATAATTAAGATGAATACGAAGCACTGATAATCGGCCTAAAAATTCTGATAGAACTGCGGGGCCAAACACATAGAACTCATTGGTGACTCTTTGTTGGTCCTAAATTAGCTCGCAAGAACTTATAGGTGCATGAGTTAGGCATCATTGCCTTACTAACAGACAGTTGTATAGTTATTGGATAATTTCGAAGATGTTTAACTGAGGTATATTTCTCGGGAATTCAATGAAGATGCCAAAGAAATGGCACAGATTGTAGCACGTTTGAAGCTCCTCGGGGGATTGTCCATGAGGTTTCTCGCACTGTAGAAATGATCATTGCCCACAATGCAATAAATATCTCTTACAGTTAGAATAACATCATTGGAACTCTTGGCCAATAACTGGTGATTTCTAATCATTCGATACTTGATGAGACTGAATACAAGAACCGATTGATTAGTGCAACGGATTTCCCTACATTACTTGATCCTGGACAATGATTTGTATAGGAAAGGGACTAACGACTTTCTTCTAAAGTGTATAGGGTGAGATGAAGCCATAGTGGTCATGGGTGAAGTACATGAAGGCGTTTGTGGGGCACACAAAGCAGGTCAGAAGATGTGATGGTTGATCTAAAGGCATAGTTACCACTGGTCGACTATCTAGAAAGATTGTATGAAGTATGCAAATGAATGTTAGGTATGTTAAAGGCACATTTCGTTATTGAAAGTGCACCTGCTAGTGCCCTGGTTTGTCAAGTTACGTGAATGGTAAGTCAGACTGGCTACAGAACTTGATAGGAAGATTATTTCAAGCGTCTGCCTCAATCCGATGTGTGGAATCTCGCAATAGGTAAATCATAGCCTCACATCCCATGTCCCAAAACACCAGGTGATTAAAACCCTTAAAACAAGATAGACATCTTAGGATTTTTGAGGTGAGAAAGCTTTTTCAAAATAGGAAAATCTCTATGTTTTTCTCGCCTTGTCGATCTTATCGAAACACCCTCGATATGATCGACCTGCACTGTCGATGTCATCGATACCTTAACGATATATTGATAAGAGGACCAAAAATGTCCAGCAACTAAATATTCATCTGGACGAATTTATCGATGTATCGATATCATCGATAAAAGCACTAAATATGTTCAACAACCTCATAACATATCTGGACGAATTATCGATGTATCGATACACCTATCGATACCATCGATATTTAAATTTCGAGTCCATCGAGAGTGGCTCGATAAGATCGACAGACAGATTTCCGGCACCCCTGTTTTTTAAAGAAAATCTCAAAATCCTTCGATAACATCGATGCTCTTCTGATATGATCTGAATTCAAATATCGATAAGATCGAAGATCCATCGATGATATCGATAGTGGGTGCGCATTTCTTACAACAGATATTTCAGGTTGTTCTTAAGTATGATCGGGGGCCCTTCGATAGAATCGATATTCAAATATTGATGATATCGACACCAGATTGATTGCATCGAACAAAGCCATAAATTGTCCAGCAAGCTTAAGATAAATCAGCTGGATTTATTGATGCCTCGACTCTGATCTCGATATCATCGACATTCAAATTCCGATGATCTCGATGGTTCCCTGATCAATCTTGAAATCCTGAAATATTTCAAAGTCAAGTCTCTCTCATTTTTCTAGTGTCGATGGATCGATCCTGTCATCGATGGAATCGGAGTTCGAAATCCGATGACATCGACAATAACTTCGATTCATCGACCAATTGGTAAGAAGTTTCAAAAGCATATGACATCGAGTCTGAGTCATCGAGCAGACCATCGATGCTATTGAGAGTATACGCTCGATGATATCAAGCCTGCTCGATGATATCGAACTCTATCATAAATGTGACCGTTTTATATCCATTGGAACTTTTTCCCTATATATAGAGGACTTGTCTTTTGTTGCTGTAAGAGAGAAATGAGAGAGCTTTTGTGTGTTTCAACCTGCATCTTATACCCTAAGCCCTTTCTCTTGAGGGAGTTCATCCTCTAATCCACCCTCACCATTGATATTCAATAGAGTAGATTGGGGAATGAACTTCCGCATTCAAGGATCCTTCAGCTACTACCTTAATGGGAAATCATTAAGCTGGGATGCCTTGAATGCATAAGATTGGAACTACTCTACCTTCCTTATAGGAAAACCTTTAGAGAGTAGTATTCCATCTTAACCTTGACCGAACCCTAAGCCTAGTCTTGGTATATCTTTTGTGTTGCGGATCAAGGAAGCAGAAGACTCTTCGTCAACAAGGAGGAGGAGATCTTTGGCATTGTGTTTAACGAGACTCATCAACTTATCTGTAAGTATCTAGAGTCCAAGAGGACACTTGCGATCATTCCTTTCTAGGATTGGGTCTTAAGTGGTTCTCACCCTTTGAAGTCCTCAAGGAGGCCTCCGGCGGGAGTGTACGTGGTGGGTGCATTGTGTGGACCCTTGCTCTATGGAGAGCATAAACATCTGGTTATGAGTGAACCAGTAAAACTCCAAGGTTAGAGGTGAATCAAGTAGAAACCTCCATCTAAAGGTTGAAGGTGAACCTGATTTAAAACCTTAGGTTTGAGGTGAACCTTGGGAAACCTCCTTAGTGAAATCCGGTATACTCAAGGGTTGAGTGCGGTAGCCGGGAGTGGAGTAGACTTATCGTCGAACCACTATAAAATGACTGTGTTTGTGATTGCTTTTCTATATGTGTGATTCATGACAATGCATTCATATTCATATATTTGATCACATCTCACACACATAAATAGACACATCCAACATAGACTAAGTTGCATATTGCTATATCTTGATTAGTTTGTGATTGCATCCTCTACCTGGCTTGGAAGCTAGTAGAGTTACATTTGAGTAATCCTAAAAATTGCATACATGATAGGATTAGAGTGATAGAATTTTTAATATAACTCATAAATCTTTAAAAAGTCCTATTCACCCCCCTCTAGGAGATATTGGCATATTCCGACTTCAACTCAAGCAGTCTTCACCGCTATTTTAATTGGTATTAAAGCGGGTCTCTCTTTAATGGCTTCACCGCCTAGAGAGTGATCTTGACTGAAGTTGGAAATATGGCTAAAGGAGAGGGCTCATCAGTCATCAGGCCTTCAGTATTTGACGACTCAAATTATGCATACTAGAAGGCTCAGATGCACTACTTTCTGAGATCTTTGGATCATGAGGTTTGGGATATAGTTGAAAGCGGATATGTGCCACCAACTAAACAAATCATACTTGACAATGGCACAACAATCACAAAGTCCAAACCGAAAAAAGTGGACAACATTCGACAAAGAAAGGCAAACATCTGAAGCCAAGGCTATGAATGCTATCTACTGTGCCGTGTCCCAGGATATATTTAATCAGATAAGTATGTGTGGGACATCCAAGGAAGCAAGGGATTTATTGGAAACAACCCATGAAGGCACAAGCACTGTGAAGCGATCCAAACTTCAACTCCTGACTTCACAGTTCAAAATTCTCAGAATGGAAGAGCATGAGACATTCATAGAGTTTTTCACCAAACTGAACATCATTTGTAACTCCATCGGTGGATTGGGAGAGAAGGTTCCGGTACCAAAAATTTGTAGGAAAATTCTAAGATCCCTACCAGAACTGTTTAATCCCAAGGTAACAACAATAGAGGAGTGTAGGAACATAAATGAGATGAAAGTAGAATAACTAGTAGATTCCTTACAAACTTTTGAACTACACTTCACTCAATCCCAAAAATCCAAAAACACTGTCCTAAAAACTTCAAAGAAAACAACTCATGAGGATAGTGAAGGTGAAAAAGAGGATGATGATGAAGAAGTGGCTTTGCTGGCACAAAAATTCAAAAGATTCTTTCAGAAGAATCGCGACCGTCCCTCCAGGAAAAGAAATGTGAATAACAAACCTTTTATAGGCAAATTTGGTAAAAGGACCAAAGAACCACAATGTTACGCCTGTCGAGAGTATGGACACCTATCTACCGAATGCCCAAATAGAAAAACCAAGGGCAAGGCAATGGCCGCCACGTGGGATGATACAGATGAGTCAAATTCAGAATCTAGTAACTCAGAAATCAATGAAGATCAGAAATCATTGAAAATTCTCATGGTCCCCACTGCTTCGATCATTCCCACTAAATCTGAGAACGAAAAAGAATAGCAAGACACAGAATCATTTCCATCCGATAATGAAGAAAGAGAAGAAGATAAACAAAACAAGTTACAAGATCCTTATAATTAGCTTTATATTCATAGCATCAACACTCTTAAAAGACTTGGTATATCTGAGAACAAAAAAGGAAATGCTACAAAAAGAATTGGATAAAACTCTAGATATCAATACACATTTAATCAATGATTTACAGCAATATCACTCAGATAATGATAGACTCAAACAAGTCAATACTCTTCTTAAAAATGAGTCTGAAAAACTAAACAAACAGGTTGAGAAATTAAAAGACAAAAATATGCTTCTTCAAAATGAAAATCACACACTCCTGTTTGATTTAGAAGAATCCAAGAAGATAGCCAAGATAAACTACAATTTTTCCCAAAGTGGCGAAAAGCTGGAAAAACTGTTAGGAATGGGAAGACCTAGAAAGGATAAAAGCGGACTTGGATATGAAAAAACATAAATCAAAGATTGGAAATGCAGCTCCCAAAAATGAAAAATCTGCTGCTTCTGGAAGTAAAATTAGAACAACTCCAGTATGTCATTTGTGTGGTGATTCAGGTCATTATAAATTTGAATGCATAACACCGAAGAGTACTCAACCCAACTTTGGTCAGAAACATGGAAATTTATTAACCAGAGAAATACAAAAGTCAAAAGTCTTCTTGAGAATGTGGATAGAAATGACTGTGCATCACCACCCAAATTGGTTAACAAAAGTAAATGGGTAAGAAAGAAGTAGTTCAGATCATGTTTCAAGATCTGAACATATGCTAAAATGAGATATTTTTTTTTTGTTGTTCGAGCTTGCAATGATAAATCTGAGGTCCCTTACCTCAATCTTTTGTATATAAACATTTTATATGTTTATAATTTTGCCGTGTACAGTGATTGTACATAATTTTGTCAAGTATACTGTTGTTTCATAGAAATATTAAGAGCATTCTTGAAGGATCGTCTGAAAAATACAGAATCATTCATTGGCGATTGGACTATCGATAGGACATTTTCGATTAAATCGGTAGAGGGTCGATATTATCGACAATTCCCTAAAATACGGATTGACAGGTGGCCAAGAATGATATCGAAGACAGACTCGATGGTATCGATAAGCAATCTCTCGATATTATAGAAAAATGCCGCCCGATAAAAGCGAGTGAAATGAAAAAGGGGGTCATTTTTTTCAAAGGGTTTCACTGTCACTCCCTCTGCTCGATTCTCTCGACCGAATCAGTTGGAGCCACGTCAGATTGCTAACATCATTCCACAAATCGGGTAATACCCTTCTAACACGTCAAGAGTCCATTCTCTTTTGGGTATTTGTCATTTTATCATTTTTTTTTTGTCGTCTTTCCCAAATCGTTTAATACTCTATCTGTCACATGGGTAAAGACAAAGGTGTAGCATCCAGTCTGGGGGAGTCTTCAAGATCTACTCGACAAAAAGTCCTCGCCTCTAGAGAAAGGGCGAGGGCCCCAGAAAGTGGGATCCCCAATAGGTAAAGATAACAGACTTCACGAGGTGAGTCCCAAATCGAATCTCCGGCACCACCTCCTCCGACTGGAGCAAGTTCACGACCACCAAAATATATGGGCAGGAAACTTATTCAAGAGAGAAGGGTTGACAGGGAATGCCTCTGGGGTCAAGATCTGCCTGCCTACCCTGATTGTGTATCAATTGGTGTATGCTTTTCATAAGGCTAGAGACATTCTCCTTCCATACCCCTGGATCATCAATACAATCTGTAATACCATAGGATTCCAAACCACAAATGATCCAGTTCTTCCTCTTCAGTTCTTTAACAAAAGCAACATCCGAAGGATGGATCTGGTGTTTCGTAAATATCCTTAGGAGCCCCTGGAGGATGGAATCCAAGTTGAGGGAGAAGACAGGACTGGATACGCTCCTATGAAAGGGACTGGGATGACCAAAGAAGATGCCTCTAGACCGCACTATGCTCCATCAACATCAACATCTGGGCATGCAAAGAGGTTTAAGCTTCAGTCAGAAAAGCTTAACGCTATTCAACACGATGTCTCTCAGCTCAGGGAGTCGATGAATGAGAGATTTACTGTCCTGAAACGGATGGTGCTAAGTGTGCAGCAAATCGTCCAGCAGTTGGTGGACGTGATGACTTGCCGCCAGGACGACACGCCATCACATTCTGCACCATGATGATGATCACTACACACTATCACATACACTCTACTCATAATTCTGCATATGAATATTAGCATTGTTTTTTAATATTCTATGCCTATCTGAGTGTATGTGATAACTAACTAGTCTGGTACATTTATTTAAAAGTGTATATGTCCATAGTTGGTCTGAACGTTTCTTTTGGGAAAACTGGTTGATTACTGTTGTCTGTGGCAGTATGTGTAGATATTTTGGTTTCATTTTGAGTATGACTGAATAGAATTCTTATCATTAATGTCATATTTTGTTTGTTAATTCTCCCCTAGTGTATTAAAGTTCTGGAATGCATATGATGTTCTTAATGAATATTTCAATTGCTATACAACTGTTATATCTTATCTAATATGCATTCATGACTTCTGAAATTGATGTTTGATTAAATTGAGTTAACTTTATGCATCAATATTCTGCTTCTGCCTAATGTTTCTCCCATGCGATTCACTCTTCAGTCAATATCACTTGCTATACCTTTGCCAATGACTGACAAAAAGGGGGAGAACAGTTCAAACACCCCGAGCAGAAAATTGTATATCTAATGTTGTTGCAGGTGTGAGGGGGAGTAGCTGCACCAAGAAATGGGGAGTTTTGAAGGGGGAGCAGATACTTCTAGAATGTGTACATGGGGTGAAAAAACTGTAAAATTGGGTAAATGCATGTACACATAATTTAGGGTGTGTCTAGAAGTGTTCTAGGGTGTTTTGGGTATTTTGTCACATAATTGACAAAGGGGGAGATTGAAAGTGCACCTGCTAGTGCCCTGATTTGTCAAGTTACGTAAATGGTAAGTTAGACTGGCTACAGAACTTGATAGAAAGATTATTTCAAGTGTCTACCTCAACCGGATGTGTGGAAGCTCGCAATAGGTAAATCATAGCTTCACATCCCATGTCCCAAAACACCAGGTGATTAAAACCCTTAAAACAAGATAGCCATCTTAGGGCTTTTGTGGTGAGAAAACTTTTTCAAAATAGGAAAATCTCTATGTTTTTCTTGCCTTGTCGATCTTATCAAAACACCCTCGATATGATCGACCTGCACTGTCGATGTCATCGATACCTTAACGATATATCGATAAGAGGACCAAAATGTCCAGCAACTAAATATTCATCTGAACGAATTTATCGTTGTATCGATACATCTATCGATATCATCGATAAAAGCACTAAATATGTCCAACAACCTCATAACATATCTGGACGAATTATCGATGTATCGATAACCTATCGATACCATCGATATTTAAATTTTGAGTCCATCGAGAGTGGCTCGATAAGATCGACAGGATCATTTCCGGCGCCCCTATTTTTTAAAGAAAATCTCAAAATCCTTCGATAACATCGATGCTCTTCTGATATGATCTGAATTCAAATATCGATGAGATCGAAGATCCATCGATGATATCGATAGTGGGCGTGGATTTCTTACAGCAGATATTTCAGGTTGTTCTTAACTATGATCGGGGGCCCTTCGATAGAATCGATATTCAAATATCGATGATATCGACACCGGATTGATTACATCGATCAAAGCCATAAATTGTCTAGCAAGTTCAAGATAAATCAGCTGGATTTATCGTGCCTCGACTCTGATCTCGATATCATCGACATTCAAATTTCGATGATCTAGATGGTTCTCCGATCAATCTTGAAATCCTGAAATATTTCAAAGTCATGTCTCTCTCATTTTTCAAGTGTCGATGGATCGATCCTGTCATTGATGAAATCAGAGTTCGAAATTCGATGACATCGACAATAGCTTCGATTCATCAACCAATTGGCAAGAAGTTTCAAAAGTGTATGACATCGAGTCCGAGTCATCGAGCAGACCATCGATCCTATCGAGAGTATACGCTCGATGATATCGAACCTGCTTGATGATATTGAACTCTGTCATAAATGTGACCGTTTTATATCCGTTGGAAATTTTTCCCTATATATAAAGGACTTGTCTTTCGTTGCTGTAAGAGAGAAAAGAGAGAGCTTTTGTGTGTTTCAACTTACATCTTATACCCTAAGCCCTTCCTCTCAAGCGAGTTCATCCTCCAATCCACCCTCACCATTGATATTCAATAGAGTAGATTGGGGAATAAACTTTCGAATTCAAGGATCCTTCAGCTACTACCTTAATGGCAAATCATTAAGCTGGGATGCCTTGAATGCATAAGATTGGAACTACTCTACCTTCCTTATAGGAAAACCTTTAGAGAGTAGTATTCCATCTTAACCTTGACCCAACCCTAAGCCTAGTCTTGGTATATCTTTTGTGTTGCGGATCAAGGAAGCAGAAGACTCTTCGTCAACAAGGAGGAGGAGATCTTTGGCATTGTGCTTAACGAGAGTCATCAACTTATCTGTAAGTATCTAGAGTCTGTTGAGAAGTGGAGCCACATCTGGGGCCGCCCACGACCAGTTGAGGTTGCGCGGATTTCGTGTCGCAAGTCCTTTCGCAACTGGGATGCGAAAGGAGTTTCGCGGATTTCGTGTTGCAAGTCCTTTCGCAACTGGGATGCGAAAGGAGTTTCGTGGATTTCGTGTCGCAAGTCCTTTCGCAACTGGGATGCGGAAAGGGAAGTTGCCAAAACTATAAATTGGGGTCCCTAGGGCTATTCTATGTTAAGGTGAATTTTAGGAAATTATTCTGAGGTGTGGGCAAATGATTTTCTCTGTACTTCCAAGGGAGAGGTTAGTATATTGCCTTGTAATCTTCGTTTCTCTTCATAGTGGAATTTTGCATCCGTGGTTTTTTACCCTAGTTTGGGGTTTTTTCACGTATATCTTGTCGTGTGGTTTGTTTTGGATTGCTTTGATCTATTTCTAGTTTATATTTCTTCCTGTCTATCGTTTGTGGGTGAGGCCTTAGATTGGATCTAGGCTCACTGCGTTGTTGGCGTGCTGCACAACAACTGGTATCAGAGCTATTGGTTTAGTTCTATTGGGAGCGATGGCAGAAGATGGGAAAACTAGAATTGAGAAGTTTGATGGTTCAAACTTTGCCTTCTGGAAGATGCAGATGGAGGATTATCTGTATCAGAAGGACCTCTATATTCCTCTAGGAGGAAAAGAGAAAAAACTAGAAAAGTTGACAGATGATGAATGGTTTTTACTGGATAGGAAGGCTTTAGGAACGATCCGACGCTCTTTGTCTAAGAGCGTCGCCTTCAATATATCCAAGGTAAAAACGACAAAAGAATTAATGGAAGCCCTAGCCACCATGTATGAAAAGCCCTCAGCATCCAACAAGGTTCATCTTATGAAACAGCTATTCAACATGAAGATGTCAGATGGTGGGAGCGTGGCTGAACATCTAAACGAGTTCAATATAGTCACGAGCCAGTTGGAATCTGTTGGCATTGCTTTTGAGGATGAGGTCAGGGCGTTATTGATCTTATCCAGTTTGCCAGACAGTTGGGATGGTTTGGTGATTGCTGTGAGCAATTCTTCAGGATCGACAAAGCTGAAATTTGATGATGTGGCCGGTCTAATTCTCAGCGAAGAATCTAGAAGGAAGGCATCAGGAGTTTCAGGGGTTTCAGGGAATGCTCTAAACGTTGAAGGAAGAGGAAGATCGCTGAACAAAGGAGGCAATAAACACTGGCGTTCTAAGTCAAGGAATAAGTCCAAGGGACCGAAAGACAAAGACGGGTGTTGGCATTGCGGCAAGAAGGGGCACATGAAACGTGATTGCAGGGCGCTCAAGAAACAAGAAGGAAACTCTCAAGGCGGGAAGGATTCAGTGAATCTGTCTGAGGAGAGTGACACAGAGGCGTTGATCTTGTCTCTTGATGCGAGGAATGAGTCTTGGGTTATAGACTCGGGTGCTTCGTTTCATGCTACTTCGTGTAAGGAAGTTCTGCGTGATTATGTGTCAGGTGACTTTGGGAGAGTCTACCTGGGTGATGATGAGCCGTGTAATATTGTTGAAAAGGGAGATGTTCATGTAAATCAGAAAGACGGAACGGTCCTGAAATTGAAGGATGTCAGACATGTACCGAATTTGAAACATAATCTGATCTCAGTGGGACAGTTGGCTAATACCGGTTATGTGACGACATTCACCAGTGACTCATGGAAGATCACAAAAGGTGCCTTGGTAATATCTCGAGGCAAAAAGGAAGGTACTTTGTACGTGACTTCAAGATCGTATAGTTCACTCGCAGTCGCATCAACTGGAGTGAATGGGCAGTTATGGGATTAGAGGCTGGGACATATGAGTGAGAAAGGGATGAAAGTGCTATTGTCAAAAGGGAAGCTACCAGGGCTGAAGTCTATTAACTTGGAATTCTACGAGGACTGCGTGTATGGCAAGCAGAAGAGGGTAAGCTTCAAGAAGACGGGACGCGCTCCAAAGACACATCTGTTGGAGCTTGTACACACTGATGTGTGGGGACCGGCACAGGTATTATCTCTTGGTGGGTCACGTTATTTTTTTACCTTTATTGATGATGCTAGTAGAAAACTGTGGGTCTACTTCTTAAAACATAAATCTGATGTATTTGATGTATTTAAGAAGTGAAAAGTTATGGTAGAAAATGAGACAGGTAAAACAGTAAAGTGTCTCAGATCTGACAATGGGGGAGAGTATTGTGATAAGAGGTTTGAGGAGTATTGTGCAGCAAATGGAATCAAACATCAGAAAACGATTCCAGGGACACCACAGTAGAATGGTGTGGCTGAGCGCATTAACAGGACCATCCTTGAGCGCGCCAAGAGCATGAGGTTACATGCAGGGTTGCCCAAGACCTTTTGGGCAGATGCTGTGAATACTGCCGCATATCTCATCAATAGAAGTCCCTCAGTACCATTGGATGGTGGGCTACCAGAAGAAGCGTGGACTGGGAAAGAAGTGGACCTTGCACATCTCAGAGTGTTCGGTTGCACTTCATATGTTCACATTGATGCAGAGCACAGAAACAAGCTGGATGCGAAGTCCAGGAGGTGCACGTTTATAGGCTATGGGCAACATGATTTTGGCTATAGGTTCTGGAATGCAGAAAACAGAAAAATCATCAGAAGCAAGGACGTAGTCTTTAATGAAAAAGTGATGCATAAGGACAATGTGCAAGAAAATGAGGCCGAGAAAAAGGAATTCGTAGAGTTGGAAGAGTTACAGGACATGGGTGTTACAGCGCCACAGGATGAGGCAGAGCCGCATACACCGGTTGTGAGGAGGTCTACTCGAGAGAGGAGACCCACGGTCCGATACTCACCCTCCTTACATTATCTACTACTGACGGATAATGGTGAGCCAGAGTATTTTGAAGAGGCGTTACAGTCAAATATACGGGTTAAGTGGGAGCAGGCCATGGATGATGAGATGGACTCTCTTGAGTCTAATCGTACATGGGAGCTAGTCACTCTACCCAAGGGTAAGAAAGCTCTTCATAACAAGTGGGTTTACAGACTGAAGGAGGAGCATGATGGTTCGAAACGGTACAAGGCCAGATTGGTTGTGAAAGGGTTTCAACAAAAGGCAGGTATCGATTTCACTGAAATATTTTCACCGCTAGGGAAAATGTTTACGATTCGCATGGTCTTGAGTATAGTGGCTTCAGAGGACTTACATCTAGAACAACTAGATGTTAAGACAGCCTTTCTTCATGGGGACCTTGAAGAAGAGATATATATGCATCAGCCGACAGGATACGTGGCACCAGGTAATGAGAACAAGGTGTGCAGACTGAAGAAGAGTCTATATGGCCTGAAGTAGGCCCCGAGGCAGTGGTACAAGAAGTTCAATAGTTTCATGTCGGGAAACGGTTTTAGGAGATGTTATGCAGACCACTGTTGTTACTTAAAGAAGTTTGATACGTCATACATCATCCTTCTTCTGTACGTTGATGATATGCTTGTGGCTGGCTCAAGCATAGAGGACATCTCAGATCTCAAAAGACAATTGTCTAGAAAATTTGCCATGAAGGATTTAGGAGCTGCAAAACAAATCCTAGGCATGAGGATAAAGCGTGACAAGGAAAACAAGAAATTAGTTTTGTCACAGGCAGAGTACATAGCCAAGGTACTTGATCGATTCAATATGGGAGGTGCTAAGCCGGTTAGCACTCCATTAGCCAACCACTTCAAGCTATCTAAGGAGCAAGGTGCAAAGACGCAGGAGGAACAGGACTACATGGCTAAAGTCCCATACGCGTCAGCTATTAGGAATCTCATGTATGCTATGGTGAGCACGAGGCCAGACATTGCTCAAGCAGTGGGAGTTGTTACCAGGTTCATGAACAACCCCGGGAAGGAATATTGGGAAGCTGTGAAGTGGATCCTTAGGTACTTGGTAGGTACTAAGGACGTAGGGCTGTGTTATGGTGGATCGAAAATCAAGTTACAAGGCTACGTGGATTCAGATTTGGCAGGAGATATCGAAAGCAGAAGAAGCACTACAGGTTATGTTTTTACTCTGGGTAGTGCTGCAGTCAGTTGGGTCTCTCAGTTACAAAAGATAGTATCTATCAGTACAACAGAAGCACAATATGTTGCGGCTACAGAAGCATGCAAGGAGATGGTGTAGATGCAAGGTTTTATGGAAGAGTTGGGTAAGAAGCAAGCAGATTGCAAGCTGTACAATGACAGTCAAAGTGCAATACACTTGGCTAAGAATTCAGCCTTTCATTCAAGGACCAAGCATATTGCCATCAGATATCACTTCATATGTTCGTTACTGGAAGATGGATCGATTGCTCTGGAGAAGATTCATACAAGTGAGAATCATGCGGATATGCTGACCAAGGCGGTCACAAGGGAGAAGCTGAAGCTCTATTCAGCTTTGATTGGTCTTCAGGCTTGAAGACGGGGAGGTGGTGCACTCCGGATGAAGAAGACAAAGGTTTATGGAGATGTGTCTCCAAGTGGGAGATTGTTGAGAAGTGGAGCCACATCTGGGGCCGCCCACGACCAGTCGAGGTTGCGCGGATTTCGTGTCGGAAGTCCTTTCGCAACTGGGATGCGAAAGGAGTTTCGCGGATTTCGTGTCGCAAGTCCTTTCACAACTGGGATGCGGAAAGGGAAGTTGCCAAAACTATAAATTGGGGTCCCTAGGGCTATTCTAGGTTAAGGTGAATTTTAGGAAATTAGTCTGAGGTGTGGGCAAAGGATTTTCTCTGTACTTCTAAGGGAGAGGTTAGTATATTGCCTTATAATCTTCGTTTCTCTTCATAGTGGAATTTTGCATCTGTGGTTTTTTACCCTAGTTTAGGGTTTTTTCACGTATATCTTGTTTTGTGGTTTGTTTTGGATTGCTTTGATATATTTCTAGTTTATATTTCTTCCTGTCTATCGTTTATGGGTGAGGCCTTAGATTGGATCTAGGCTCACTGCGTTGTTGGCGTGCTGCACAACAGAGTCCAAGAGGACACATGCGATAATTCATTTCTAGGATTAGGTCTTAAGTGGTTCTCACCCTTTGAAGTCCTCAAGGAGGCCTCCGGCGGGAGTGTACGTGGTGGGTGCGTTGTGTGGACCCTTGCTTTGTGGAGAGCATAAACATCTGATTAGGAGTGAACCAGTAAAACTCCTGGGTGTGTTATGTGGACCCTTGCTCTATGGAGAGCATAAACATCTGGTTAGGAGTGAACCAGTAAAACTCCAGGGTTAAAGGTGAACCGAGTAGAAACCTCTGTATAAATGTTGAAGGTGAACCTGATATAAAACCTTAGGTTTGAGGTGAACCTTGGGAAACCTCCTTAGTGAAATCCGGTATACTCAAGGATTGAGTGCCGCAGCCGGGAGTGTAGTAGACTTATCGTCGAACCACTATAAAATGACTGTGTTTGTGATTGCTTTTCTATATGTGTGATTCATGACAATGCATTCATATTCATATATCTGATCACATCTCACACACATACACAGTCACATCCAACATAGACTAAGTTGCATATTGCTATATCTTGATTAGTTTGTGATTGATCCTCTACCTGGCTTGGAAGCGAGTAGAGTTACATTTGAGTAATCCTGAAAATTGCATACATGATAGGATTAGAGTGATAGGATTTTTAATATAACTCATAAATCTTTAAAAAGTCCTATTCACCCCCCTTTAGGAGATATTAGCATATTCCGACTTCAACTCAAGCTGTCTTTACTGCTATTTCAGTTATAGCACATCCCCGCACCAGAGCTTCATCTGATCATGAAACCATAGCCTTTTCGATGATGGGTCATCGACATCATAGGGTTGATATATCTGCCTTCCTTGAAGCAGTAGAGTTTCACCATCGTGATGGCTAATTACTTCACCAAATCGGTGGAGGCACGACCAACAAAAGGAGTGAGACGGGTAGAAGTTATGGATTTTATTAAGGAACACATCATTTACCGATTCGGCATTCCCAAGATGATTACATTAGACATGGGAGCAGCCTTTTCAAGAGCATAGATCCAAGCTTTTGCCGCCACATACAAGGTCTAGTTTGTGTACTTTACTTCATATTATGCTCAGGCCAATGCACAGGCCAAGTCGACCAACAAGATATTAAAAATTATTATTAAACATATTGTAGAGGACAATCCATGATCATGCCATACGACTTTGTCCGAAGTGCTATGGGCTTACTGAACCTCACAAAGGACAAGTACAAAGATGACACCTTTCACACTGACATATGGACATGATGGTGTATTACCCATGGAGGTTAACATTTCCTCTTTGAGGGTAGCATATCAGCACAAGCTAACTCTAGAAGAATTTACCGAGTCCATGCTTATGAAGCAAAAAGAGCTAGACAACATTTGGTTGCAGGCCTTGGATAACGTAAGGGTTCACAAACTTAAGGTTGCTAGAGCCTACAATAAGAAGGTAAAGGGGAAAACCTTTCCTGAAGGAGGAATAATGTGGAAAAACAAGCTTTCAATCAAAGTAAAGGACAAAAAATATGGAAAGTGTTCGCCAACATGAGAAGAACCACTAAAAGTTAAGAGAGTCCTACGTAGAGGAGCATATCTACTGCAAGATATGGATGGGCAAGAAAACAGAAATTCTATCAATGGCCGATATCGGAAAAAGTATTATCCAACACTATAGGAGTCCATGAAAACCTAAAAAAGGACGGCCACTAATTAGCTCATCCAAAACAAGGAATAAAGCAATAAGCGAAGTAAAAGATCGACCTCGCAGATATTTGGTACAAAACATTGTTTTGTTTTATGAAATTAGTGTTTTTTGGTCAATCCAGTTGGTAAGTTTTGTCTTCATCTGAATAATAAATAGTGGCCAAGCTTCAAGTTTAGGCAGCGGCCCATTAAGAGCGTCATTTTCAGTATCAAAAATGAAATGTTGGGTTTCACATCCGTAATAAAAGCTGGCAATCATGATAAGAGAATTCTGACGCTCGTATTAACTCGCACGACAGTTGAGCATGAGCCATGTGCTGCCACACGTCGTACGTCGAAACGACCACTGAAAATTGAACGTTAAATGTTCCATCGCATCTCTCAATATAAATGGACGTGGGGGCATTGTTTACACCCATTTTGGCACCCTGACGTGGACCAATGGAAAGCTGTCACGTGTTGACGTTATGGGTTTGGTACTCACGAAAATCTTACTCATGCTTGAAGATATGTTCAGCAAATCTTCCTTCAGTGATACACATTTCATTATTAATGCAGTGGCATAGACCCTTACGCATGCCTTTAGGGGAGCGAATAATTGCATGTCACATGACCATGATTAGCGAGCTAATTAACACGACAGGGTGCTCGGTATGTCTATAAAGACCCACCGAGAAAATACAAATCTGATCACTAATCTAGTTATGATATACTTAGTAAGGCCGCCTCTCATGGTCCTTTTGAAATGAGATATTTTCTTAGAGACGTTCAGAGAATTTGTGAAGGCTTTAAAGATCCTGATATCCAACAATTGGACCAATATCCAAACAAATTCAGTTGTGGTTTGGACCCAAAGTAAGAGAGAGCGAACATCAGGCAGATCGGGTACCAAGCCGTACAATAATTGAAATTGAAAGAATGGGAAAGCTCGATAAAAGATATGATCCAACCCATTCAATAACAGATTGGGATCAGGTGGCCCCAGTCCATCAATCCTTCTAAGATCCTTATCATCAGGGGGAGAGAGTTCAAGATAAATGCAGGAGGTGGTTTGATTGGGCCATCAAGATGCATGATTATGATCAACTTAAGGTTTGGGATCAGCGGTAAAGGTTTCCTTGATGGATTTTCGAACCCATATGCAATTCATACAGTTGTTTCCTAAAAGTGATCCACTACGAGAAGAAGATCCAAGCAGCCAAAAGCTTCAAATCTACCCGGAGATCTTCCTATTCAGAATGTATGTCGAAAAAAATGCGAAAGATCCAGGATCCACGAGAGTTTACCCGCCTCGATAAGCTATAAAAAGAACATGCAAAGTAGAGGTCGAGGCCCCACGCAAAACACATCTATCTACTTTTATAATTTATCTTTCATTTATTGTATATCTTTACTTTTATCTTAGCATAGCCAAGCCTAGCTCTAGCATAAATCACTATTATTCAGCGTCCACTGCTATAGTACCATAGAATTAAATTAAATGTTCACAACTCTAAGTTACAAAATCCTGATCAACTAGTTCTTAGCAATCACACCTATCTGGTCACATCCTGTTGACCATTCGCCTCGATCATCTGTTCATATAAATATATCAGGTATTTATCTCTTGTTTGTTTATTTCTCTAGGTTATTTTCCATAACTTTTTTATTGTAATGGGCCATATATTCAATTAATGAAATCAGTCATATATTCAATTAATGAAATCAAGTATTACTGATGAAAGAACAAGCCTTTAGACGCAAGGCAAAAAGAATCCATTAGGAAGGACTAACCCCTACCTTTTCACAAATTGCCTGACCGCTGATCATAACAGGTGGTTGAGAGCTAGATAATTGGATTCACATCCAGTTTCTAATTAGTCTGACTAAATGCAGGGCACTAGTGTTCAATCAAACATTGAGTCGAGTACGATTCTGGTACGCCTGCACTTCTTAAACGCACACAAAATCTAAATACAGGTCCTCGATCGCACGTGTGGCCTCATGTTTGATTGAATTAAGTCAATACTAGGGCACATTACTTTTACCTTGATCTCGAGCACAAATTGTGATTCGATTTTACATAAAATTAAGAACAAGTGTATGGTCAAGTTTGAGAAATTTTTATGTACAAAACTAGTTAAATCTGAACACATTTTGTACTCAATTCAATGGTCGAGCTTGTACAATTTTTTTTACTAAATAATGGCCTGATTTGTACCCATCTTGTACACGATCCAACAACTAGAATTTATATAAAATCGCATTTTAGCAATAATAAGAGTTTGTACAACATTTCACAAATTAATATAATGTACTTAACCAAAATTTAAATTTTTTGGCAGTACATTTGGGTCTCAAAACGATCCTGCCATACACCTATTTTAGGGCCTCATTAAACGTCTAGAAATGCACTACTTGTAAGCCTCATCAGATGTCCAATAATGAACAATTTCCAAGCCCTAATGTATGGATAGAATCACATCAAGCCATGATTGGACATCCAAATCTGTCTAATACCTGGACACAATTATAAGATCAAATTTGCAATTTTTCTAGGTAAAATAGAATGGACCAATTTGTCACCATATTGGAGCATTTACATGGTCAAGATCTATCCATCTTTTGTGATCAATTGATTTTTATTTGTCCACTTTCAATGTCTACAATTGTCAGTCCAAATTTGGTCAGATTTGTACATCCACACTATAGTCTGATTTGGGCATATTTAAACGGAAACGGATTGGCTACTCCCCCAGCCACCAGCCCGGTGGCTGGTGGTCGGTGCTCTGTGTGCCCTACCATGATGTATGAGTTTCATCCATGCCGTTCATACTTTTTTTTTTGGTTCCCTTGTTTATATATATACACACACACAACCAAATTAGTTTCTTGGCTGCCAGCTAAACATATCGTTTGCCCTGGTAGAGGAACTAATTCTTTGATGTTTGAGTGCCACTACAGGAACAGCTTACCATTGCTTTTGCGTTGTGAATGACATTCTCCTCTCTTAGTTTATATACCATTCTCGTATCCAGTGGGGATGGGAATCCCAACGATCTCCTATGGTCGCCAACAGGGACAACCACGGGTATACACGCTACCGGAACTAATGGCACTCATGAAACAAGGGAGACCTCAAAAGACAAATCATGGGAATATTTCTTGCTCTAGGCGTGGAGGTAAAGGCATCTTGCAGCATTATGTCCTACCAAGAACCTCAACTACAGGGATGGACCTCTCAAAGAGGACAGAATGAAGAGCCAACAGTTGAAAGATTACCAAGGAAAAAAAAAAAAAAAAAAAAAGATGGAGGAGCAGGTGTCACTGGCACAGGTGTCTCTCTCACCGAAGACTAAGCAGATTGAGACAATCACTAAGGTGAAGGTATCCTAACATGAGGTATGTGTGGAGGAAAGCCCATCAAAGTCATCATTGACAATGGCAGCAGCATGAACAAGTTCTCACAGAGAGTGGTCGATTAGTTACACCTGTGAGTAGACAAGTACCCACAATCCCATCAAGATGCCGGGTTACGCAGTGAGATCATACAAGTGACCCAACGATGTTTGTAGACTTGCTCCTTGGGACAATATTACACCGTGACTACATGGTATGATGTAGTCCCAATGAGAACCTCTTAACTACTTGGTCGTCTGTAGATGCATGATTGTTGCATGCAGTGTTGCAAGTTCACTAACTCTTACTGCCTTGTGCATGACTAGAAGGAGATCACTATCAGGCCAATGAAAGATGGCGCTCCTCAAAAGGATGATGGGTTGATGACGACTATTCCTGTAGCAACAAGGACATTTCAGACAATGGCAATGTGACATGGGCCAAGTTTGCAGAAAAGGTGAGAAACAAGAAGGCAAAAACTGTTCTTTTGGACTAAGAAATCTGTGTAGAACAGAAGACACCAGTGTTAGTAGAAAGGACATGAAGCAGATTCATGTTTGAGGATAGAATAAGGTGCTCCAAACCAAGGCTTACTCTACTAATGAAAAGGAGGCACCATCCACCATCAATGGTCCCAACAGAGGAAGCAAAACTGCCATTATAAGATGTCCCATCCAAGGTGTTCCATAACGGTTACAGTGGCTGTAACGGCCACTGCCATTGTTTTTTGAAAAAAAATGTTACATGACTGTTACGGACCGTTATAGGGCCTTTATGGCCTTTTTTTTTTTTTTTTTTTTTTTTTTTCCTGTAACGGTCATTTCGGCCCGTAATGCATAACAATTATAATTTATCATTCCGTAACAGCCGTTACGTAACCGATTTTGAATATGTCCCATCAGAATATCCCTCATTGTGTTGCAACCGGTGGAAGAGTGCTTTTGAACATGGCGAGAATGGATGTCGGTAGCCCTCTCATCGCACATGTGAGCCCATTTAACTACACTCATGGCCTCACTAGATCACACATGTGGATACCGCCTTACCGCTGGTATTACCTGGACACTTATACTTTTTGGGTTTTTCCATGCTTACACTTGGGGACAATTGAACATTCCTGGACATGACGCAACACTTCAAAATCTGTTAGAATGAAGTGTCTTAGTGATGTCATCGAAAAGTGCTGCATACCAGATACTTTTTAAGTGAGGTGTCGAAACCCATTTGTCAGAAGTTTTCCTTTCATCTGTTTGGACTTTTTTAATTGTGAATTTCTTTGGGAAATTGACCGTATTGACGAAGTTTGGGCATTCTGACATCTTTTAAATATTTTTTCAGATGAAAATGCCCATGTTCTTGGTTTAGAAGTCGTACGGTCCTGAAATGAATAAGAAGTTACATTCTTTTTCAAAACTCGAGAAAGTGACGGATTGGCTACTCCCCGTACCACCGGCCAATGGCTGGTGCTCGGTGGTCTGTGGGCCCCACCACCATGTATGTGTTTTATCCATGCCGTTCATCCTTCTTGCCATGTCATTTTAGGGCTAGGGCCCAAATATCAGCTCGATCTAGTGCTCGCGTGGCCCATATAATAAAAAATAATGGTAATTGTTGAAACTTTCCATGCTCGCTGTAATGTTTGTTAGAAGTGTACACTACCCATGTCAGGACTTTTTGAGACCACGGTGAGCTGGCTGACAAGGTGGATGGATTGGATCACCTCATTGTGGGCCTTAAGCTATGGTACCAATGGTTTGGTAGAAGAGGAAGTGAACATGTGGATATACTACTATCCATGCAACATGACAACCACGACTCATATAACATGACAACTACGACCCATGCAAACAACGACTCATATGGGCCCACATTGATATGTGTATAATCCATGCCGCCCATCCTTTTTGTCGTGTCATTTTAGTGGTAGGGTCCAAATATCAGCCTAATCCGGTGCTCGTGTGGGCCAGAAAATTGAAAATAATGGTGACTGTAGAAACTTTCCAGGCTCACTGTGATGCTTGTTAGAAGTGGATATTGCCCAAGTCAGGACTTTTTGGGCCCACGACAAGCTGGCCAACAAGGTGGATGGATCGGATCACCCCATTGTGGGGCCTTAAGCTATGGTACCAATGGTTTGGTAAAAAAGAAAGTGAACACGTTGCAAACCACGATCCATGCAATATAACAACCACAACCCATATAACATGGCAACTACGACCCATGCAAACCACGACCTAAATGGGCCCACATTGACGTATGTGTATAATCCATGCCGCCCACATTGATGTATGTGTATAATCCATGAGCCCACTGTGATGTTTGTTAGAAGTGGACACTGCCCAAGTTATATGGGACGAGGTTGTCATGTTATATGAGTTGTAGTTGTCAAGTTATATGGGTCGTGGTTGTCATGTTATATGGGTCGTGGTTGTCATGGGTCATAGTTGTTATGTTATATGGGTCGTGGTTGTCATGTTATATAGGTCATGGTTGTCACGGGTCATAGTTATCATGTTATATGGGTCGTGGTTGTCATGTTATGTGGGTCGTGGTTGATGTAGGTCGTGGTTGTCATGTTATATGGGTCGTAGTTATATGGGTCGTGGTTGTCATTCGGGTCGTGGTAGTCACGGGTCGTAGTTATCATGTAATATGGGTCGTGGTTGTCATGTTATGTGGGTCATGGTTGATATAGGTCGTAGTTGTCATGTTATATGGGTCGTAGTTATATGAGTCGTGGTTGTCACGGGTCATAGTTATCATATTATATGGGTCGTGTTTGTCATGTTATGTGGGTCGTGGTTGATATAGGTCGTGGTTGTCATGTTATATAGATCATAGCTATCATGAGTCGAGGTTGTTACGTAACGTGTGCAGTTCGTGGTTGTAACGTAATAAGGGTCGATGTTGTCATGTTATAAGGATCGTGGGTCCTGTCTTGATTTATGTGTCGAATCCAATCCATCCATTGGATTTAGAATTTTATTTAACATCATGGGTCAAAAAATAAGTTACATCCAAAATATTTATGCCCCAAAAGGTTTTCAATGGTAGGCATTCAATTTCACTGTTTTCCATGGTGTGGTCCACATGAGCCTTTGATATGCCTCATTTTTGGGCTCATCCCTTAAAATCATCTTTCAAAATGAATGGACGGCATGGATAAAGTATATACATCACAGTGGGCCTAATAAGTCCATTCATCTCTACATATATAGGGACGCGTAAGTTACTAAAAATAACCCGACTTACTAAAATAACCTTCCCAAGGTCTCGGGAGTTTGGACTCTAGCAGCTAACGTGACTTACTAAAATAACCTTCCTGAAGTCTCGGGAGTTTGGACTCCTAAGTGCCGTGGGCCCCACCATGATGTATGTTTTGTATCCACACCTTCCATCCATTTGGAGAGATCACTTTAGGGCAACATCCAAATGATGAGTTAAATCCAAAGCTCCATAGTAGACCTTAGGAAGGTTTCAATGGTGGGCGTCACTCTTCCCATTGTTTTATGTGGTGGGGTCCACTACAGATTTGGATCTGTCTCATTCTTTGTCTCGTGCCCTAAAATGATATCTCCAAATGGATGGATGGTGTGGATACAACACATACATCATCGTGGGTCCCACAGAAATTGGACGCGGAACCGGATTGGCTGGTGTACCACACACCAGCTATATACCTGCTGTAGGTACGTGTTATGCGAGGACTCATTGTAGGTATGTGTCGTGTGAGGATTCCTTAGGACGTGGATTAGCTACTTACGGACGCAGATTGCATACTATGCCTGCCTGTCCCTAACTCCGAACGGGCAAGTCTGTGGGTAGGCCTACCGTGATGTATCTGTACATCCAAACCGTCTATCCCTTTTCTCAGATTATTATAAGGCATCAAAACAAAAATGAGGCATATCCAATGATCAAATGGACCACACCACAGATGACTCTTGCATTTAATGCAACTGACATTGAATGCTTTGTGCATTTTAATGCAACCAAGCTTATTATTTGGTGTGATCCACTTGATCGTTGGATATGCCTCATTTTTGTGTTCATGCCTTAAAATAATATGAGAAAAGGGATCGACGATTTGGATGTACATATACATCACGGTGGGCCCGCCCACAGACCTGCCCGTTCAGAGCTAGGGACAGGCGGGGGTAGTACGCAATCTGCGTCCAGCTACTTACATGTTGACTCGCCACTGAACTGACGTCACCAAGTTTTGTGGGCCATACCATGATGTATGTTTTGTATCTGCATTGTCCATCCATTTGGAGAGATCATATTAGGGCATGATGAAAAAAAAATGAATTAGATCCAAAGCTCGAGAGGACCCCACAAAAAAAATAGTGGGGAGATTTACGCCCACCGTTAAAAAGTTCTAAGGGCCACCACAGTTTTCGATCAAGCTAATATTTGTTTTTTCCCTTCTTTCATGTCTGCTTTAACACATGAACAGGTGGGATCTCAAATAAACATCATGCTGGACCTTCGGAAAGTTTTAACTTCGGGCATCACTCTCATCACTATTTTCTATGGTGGGGTCTACCCCAGCCTTGGATCTACCTCGTTCTTTGGACCATGCTCTAAAATGATCTCTCCAGATGTATGGATGGTGTTGATACAACACATGCATCATGGTGGGGCCCACAGAAGTGGTGACATCACTTCAGTAGCCAGTCTTGCTACTCAACCTGTCAGTATCTAATCCGCGTCCGATTCATACATGTCATGCGAGGACGAGCACTGACGCTCATCAAGCTCCGAGTTGTACGAACGGTTCAAAGTAGATCAAAGTTACATGGCCCCACAGTGATGTATTTATTATGTCTACCCCATTCATCTGTTTTTAGAGATCATTTTAGACCATTATCCAAAAAATAAATAATATCCAACGAATATTTCAACTGTGGATATTCAATTATCATGTTTTTGGCCCACTTGAGCATTGTATACGGGTCATTTGTGGCATCATGTCCTAAAATGAACTCGCAAAACGAGTGGACGGTGAGGATTTCTCACAAACATACCTATGAGCCCCATCTGCGTTCTAAGGTAGGAACTTCCTGCAGAAGGCTTTACAGGAAATCGGCGTCCGCATGACACCTACCTACAACAGCTATGTAGCTGGTGTGAGGTACACTAGCCAATCCGCTTTCGTCCCAGATGGATGCGGATTGCGTCCTACCCCCGCCCAAATCTAGCTCCGAACGGACAGTTCTGTGGGCCGGCCGACTGTGATGTATCAGTTTATCCAAATCGTCCATCCTTTTTCTCAGATTATTTGTGTTTTCACTTCATCTGGGTCTGTATGACCTAATCAATAGATTGCATGTCAAATAAACAGTATAGTGGGCCTTAGGAGGATTTTAATGGTTGATATCCAATCAATATTGTTTTCCTGTGGTGTGGTTAACCTGAGATTTATATCCCTCTCATTTTTGTTATAAAGCCCTAAAAGGATAAGTCTAAATGTATGAACCGAATGGATGACATGGTGTGGCCCACATAGCACCGACCACCAGCCACGGGAATGGTGGCAAGGGGAGTAGCCAATCCGCTCCCGATTAGATACGGACAAGTTGAGTAACGAGTTTGGATACTCAACTTGTTTCTTTCCCAACGTAAGTTACTCTCGAGAGAGGAAATCGATTGAGTACTCGGTTGGGCCCACCTTGAATGTATGTGGTCTATCCACGCCATCCATCCATTTTTCCATCTAATTTGAGGGGTTAAGCCCAAAATTGAAGCATATCCAAAGATCAATTGGATTATACCACGACCTTAATTTATAGCCTTTGATCCATTTACACTACCAAAAATGGATCGTGGTTATCATGGGTCGTAGTTGTCACGTTATATGGGTCGTGATTGTCATGTTATATGGGTCGTAGTTATCATGGGTCGTGGTTGTCATGTTATATGGTCGTGGTTGTAATGTGGTAAGGGTTGTGGTTGTCATGTTATATGGATCGTGGTTGTAATGTGATAAGGGTTGTGGTTGTCATGTTTTATGGATCGTGGTTGTAATGTGGTAAGGGTCATAGTTGTCATGGGTCGTGGTTGTTATGTGATATGGGGTTGGTTGTTACATGTTCACTTCCTTTACTTCAAATGAAAGGATAGCCATTGGTACAATAGCCTAAGGCCCACAATGGGGTAATCCGTTCTGTCCACCTTATCGGTCTGCTCGTCATGGGCCCAAAAAGTCCTGACTTGGGGAGTGTCCACTTCTAACAACATCACAGTGAGCCTGGAAAGTTTCAACAGTCACCATTATTTTCTATTATGTGGCCCACACGAGCATTAGATCAGGCTGATATTGGGGCCCTAGCCCTAAAATGACACGGAAAAAAAAGATGGGTGGCATGGATTATACACATACATCAATGTGGGCCTCGATGTATGGTCAAATTCCCAGGTCGTGATTGTAATGTAGTACGAGTCATGGTTGTAATGTGGTAAGGGTCGTAGTTTTCATGGGTCGTGGTGACTGTTAAAATAGATCGTGGGTCATAGTTGTCATGTTATATGGGTCGTGGTTGTCATGTTATATGGGTCATGGTTGTCATGTTATATGGGTCGTGGTTGGTAAGGGTTGTAGTTGTCATGCTATATGAGTCGTGGTTGTCATGTTATATGAGTCGTGGTTGACATGGGTCGCAGTTATCATGTGATATGGGTCGTGGTTCTCATGTGATATGGGTTACGGTTGTTACATGTTCACTTCCTTTACTACCAAATGAAAGGATAACCATTGGTACAATAGCCTAAGGCCTACAATGGGGTGATCCGTTCCGTCCACCTTGTCGGCCTGCTCGCCGTGGGACCAAAAAGTCCTGACTTAGGCAGTGTCCACTTCTAACAAACGTCACAGTGAGCCTGAAAAGTTTCAACAGTCACCATTATTTTCTATTATGTGGCCCACACAAGCATTGGATCAGGCTGATATTATGGCCCTAGCCCTAAAATGACACGACAAAAAGGATGGGCGTCATGGATTATACACATACATCAATGTGGGTCTCGATGTATGGTGAAATTCTCAGGTCGTAATTGTTATGTTATATGGATCGTGGTGACTGTTGAAATGGATCATGGGTCATAGTTGTCATGTTATATGGGTCGTGGTTGTCATATTATATGGGTTGTAGTTATCTTGGGTCATGCTTGTCATGTTATATGGGTCGTGGTTGTAATGTAGTAAGGGTCGTGGTTGTCATGGGTCGTGGTTGTCATGGGTATTAGTTATCATGCTATATAGGTTGTGGTTCTCATGTGATATGGATCGTGGTTGTTACATGTTCACTTTTTGTACTACCAAATGAAAGGATAACCATTGATACAATAGCTTAAGGCCCACAATGGGGTGATCTGTTCCATCCACCTTGTCGGCCTGCTTGTCATGGGCCCAAAAAGTCCTGACTTGGGCAGTGTCCACTTCTAACAAACATCATAGTGAGCCTGAAAATTTTCAACAATGGGTTCCAATGTCACCATGATTATTTATTATGTGGTCCACACGAGCTATGGATAAGGTTGATATTTGGGCCCTATCCCTAAAATGATATGACAAAAAGGATGGGCGGCATGGATTATACACATACATTAATGTGGCCCCACTAGTTTTGTCATTTCCCACGCGCAAAAAGGGTTACATACACATCACTTTCTTAGCATTAAATACGATGTAACTTCTTATTCCCTATAAAAAACCGTACAACTATTGAAACAAGGACAAGGGCATTTTGGTCCAAGTAATTTTTAGAAGCTTGTCAGAAGGCCACATTCAGAATATTTAAAAGGTTGAATCTTTTTAGGTAATTTTCCCAAAACTTCGTGGTCAGTACAATCAATTTCCCAATTTCTTTCATCAAGTCAAAAGATGTCTCATTCCTAGCCCCTAAGCTTGCCTCCATTTTCTTGTTGTTGAAGAAACTACTCATAAGAACTTCTGCTTGTTGTCTAGATTTTTCAACATAGTTAGCATGAGCCATGTAACAAAAAAAGAACAAGCCTGACTGTTCTTTTTGGATTATTTTCATTGTTTCGTTTATCAATTATTGTTATTTTAGATTTCTAGTAATTGGTTTTCATTAGGAATTTGTGAATATTCATTTCTATTTTTTTTTTACTCTTTTCTTATTTCCTTTGTTTTAGTTTTTCATCACATTATTTTATTTTATAGAAAATGCTATTTTCCTGTGTACGAAAGTGTCCCTGTGCCTAGATTTTTGGAGTTTGCCATGCCGACACTTTTAACACTTGGCACACATGCCACATGCCACATGCCCAGATAACATTGCTTACCACATGGGAGGGAGGATTTATGTTTGGTAATTTCTCTATGTTTAAAAGTCCAGAATGTAATTGTTTAAGTCAAGAATACCCTTGAGGGCGGCTAATGTTAGTAAATACTCTTGGCTGCTGCTACTTTTTTTTTTTTTTTTTTCCATGTCACTACAAGAAAATAGGCTTTTAGCCAAAATTTTTTAGCCTCAGTTGAAAAAATGGAGGCTAAATGTGTTTTTTTTAGCCTTAGTTGCTAAGGAACTGAAGCTAAAAGTTCATTTTTCAGCCTTAATTGCTAAGGAACTGAGGCTAAAAGTTCATTTTTCGCCTCAGTTGCTAAGGAACCGAGGCTAAAAGTCTACTTTTTAGTCTCAGTTGCATAGGAACTGAGGCCAAAAGTCTAATTTTTAGCCTCAATTGCATAGGAACCGAGGTAAAAAGTCTACCTTTTAGCCTTAGTTGCATAGGAACCGAGGCGAAAAGTCTACCTTTTAGCCTCAGTTGCATAAGAACTGGGGCTAAAAGTCTACTTTTTAGCCTCAGCTACATAAGAACCGAGGTAAAAAGTCTACTTTTTAGCCTCAGTTGCATAGGAATTGAGGCGAAAAGTCTACTTTTTTAACCTTAGTTGCATAGGAACCGAGTCCAAAGTCTACTTTTTAGTCTCAGTTGCATAGGAACCGAGGCCAAAAGTCTACTTTTTGGCCCCGGTTGCATAAGAACCGATGCGAAAAGTCTAATTTTATCCTCAGTTACATAGGAACCTTTTGGCCTCAGTTGCATAGGAACTGAGGCCAAAAGTGTACCTTTTAGCCTCAGTTGCATAGGAACCGAGGCCAAAAGTCTACCTTTTAGCCTCAATTGCATAGGAATCGAGGCCAAAAGTCTACTTTTTAGTCTCAGTTGCATAGGAACTGAGGCTAAAAGTGTTTAATTATAATCACGTTTGAGTATTTCAGGCAGATGTTTGCTTAGGTTACAAATCCACCGATTGATCCGATCCGAGAGAAAATAGTCACGTGGAAGGGGACCTTACTGAAACAGTTCATGTAGAAGCATACGTGGTAGTTTGTTTATTTTGAAAACTTTAAATAGACCAGTAATTGTTTTGTTGGTATTGTGTTGATTGTTTGTCTTGATGGATGTTAAATGGGTGAAACATGCATAGGTTCAATCATTGGTTAATGATAATATTGTTAGCTTTTGTTGATAGAAACTAGATTTAGCCCCGGTTATTGATAAATGATGTTAAAAATTGAATTTAGCTTCAATTGATGCCAACAAAGGCTAAATCTATCTTTAGTCTCAGTTTTGCCTCAGTTACCTAAACTGATACTACAACTCCCGTGGTTAAAGGCTTTAGCCTCGGTTGTTGAGAACTGAGGTTAAAAATAGATTTAGCCTCAATTGGAGGCAACTGAGACTAAAATTTGGATTTAGTCTCAGTTGAAAACAATGGAGGCTAAAATTTTGATTTAACCTCATTTCGAGAACACTGAAGCTAAAAAGGTTCTTTTAGCTTCACTTGAAGAACTAAGGCTATAAAAGTCATTTTAACCTCCGTGTCTAAAACTGAGGCTAAAGCCTTTAGCCACGTGGGTTTCAACCTCGGTTTGGATAACTGAGGCAAAACTGAGGCTAAAGGCTTTAGCCTTAGTTTTTAACTTTTTAAGCCACGGTTTTGAATCGAGGCTAAAGCCTCCCTTTCTTGTAGTGTGTGTTTCTAGCTACATAAAGCCTCTTTAGATGGATAACACATTTTAATGAGTTATGAATTTCTTTCGTGTCTTTCTTGTTACTGATCTAGACCTTAATCGTGTATCATTTGGGTAAGTTGGCACGGTGCTACCATCATCACATCAGGGGTACTCATGCAATCCTTTTATTTCTCTTTTCCAGAAACTACCTTTAGTTTCATCTCTTCTTAGCATTTAGCTATCACATGATTAACTGAATATCACAAATTTCCATGCTTAACGCAAATTGTTTAGACCACATACAAGAATTTTCGGTATAGAGCTGACAACAGGGTTAACGTCTATAACTGAGGTTGTTTGAGGAATTTTCTAGAAGAATTATGCAACAGGACAAAGCCTTCAAGAAACAAATTCCGTGCCTATGTACAAGAGGAGGCACCAAGACCTCCTATGTCCCGGGCTTAGGAGATGGACGCTGACGATTCTGTTGTATCAGACCCACGTCCAAAAGTTGAATGTTGGGAGCGTTGCACAAAAAACCTTAGGATCTCGCCTCCCAAAACACCAGAATTTGGGATATAATGAAGCAATGAAATAAATCAAAGCATAAACCACATGACATAAGATATTTTATGTGTAAAACTCTCAAAGAGGTAAAAACCACGGGACCTAGTCCAGAGCAACAATCCACTATGAAGTAGAACATTACAACCGATCACAAGCACACACCGCTTGGATCAAACCTTCTTCACTCATATAGGAGTGGATGAACAATAAGTGAATAAATAAAACGGAGAGATCTCACCGATCACGAGGATATAGAAGCGCTAAGATGTCAACTGCGCAGTAGATCACCTCTACGAGCAAAATCCTCTCTTCCACAAGCTTCCTCTCTCTCTCTCTCTCTTTTCTCTCTCTCTCCTTGGCTGTGAAAAAACCTTAGCACAATATCTTTAGAAAGCCTTCTCAATACCCTAGAAAAGCCCTAGGGATCCGTATTTATAGTTTAGGCAACTCATTTCTGCACTTCTGCGAAAACTGCCTTAAATTTACGAAGTCCGCACCAAATCCGGGCTGAATCTGCGTAACCCTCGACTAGTCAAGCAGACCCTCGACTGGTCAAACCCAGCCCTCGACTGGTCGAGTAATAAAAAACTCAGTCGTTGGACTTTTGAGTCGAGCAGTCCTCGACCGGTCAAGGTGCACCCTTCGACCGGTCGAGCAAACCACTCAACCGCTCGAGCAGCATAGTGAAATATCTATTTTTTACAATCGACTGTTCTATCTCTCCTCTGAACTGAGAAGGAAAAATCCCCATCAAATCTCCCCCTTTCTGACTCAGGAGGAATTCACTTTCTTCAAGCTAGTCAGGTTTCTACAAATCTCATACTTGCCCTTGAGTAATGCCTTAGTCATCATGTCTGACCCATTATCTTCCGTGTGGACCTTCTCAAGCTGTAAAACCTTCTGTTCCAAAGTATCCCTGATCTAGTGATACTGAATCTCTATGTACTTTGACTTGGAGTGCTGACTTAAATTCTTGCTCAAGTCTATAACACTTTGACTATCGCAATAGACCACGTGCTGCTCTTGCTTCCGGCTAAGTTCCTGTAGGAACCTGTTCATCCAAAGCATCTCTTGACATGCCTTTGTGACCGCAATGTACTTGGCCTCTGTTGTCAATGATGATACAACCTTTTGTAACTTGCTCTGCCAAGAGACCAATCCGCTTGCAAACGTGATCATGAACCCCGATGTAGACTTCCTGGAGTCTATGCACCTGCCATATCTACATTTGTGTAGCCTTCTAAGACAGGTTTTCCATCACCATAGCATAGGCTCAACCTGGATGAACCTCTTAGATACCGTAGTATCCATTTCACCGCTGCCCAATGTTCTTTGCCAGGATTGACAAGATACCGTCTGATAATACCAACCGTATATGCTATGTTTGAGCGTGTACACACCATAACATACAATAAACTTCTTACCGCTGATGCATAGGGTATCTTCCTCATCTCATCCACCTCTACCTTCGTCTTTGGACACTGCTTGTCGCTCAATTTGAAGTGACCATCCAGTGGAGTATTGACCGGCTTCACTACATTCATATTGAACTTCTCTATGACTTTCTCGATATACCGCTCTTGTGACAACCAAAGCTTTCTGCTGCTTCTGTCACGGGTTATCTCCATTCCTAAGATCCGTTTAGTCGAGCTCAAGTCTTTCATCGCAATGACTTGCCCAACTCCTATTTTAGCATGTCAATCTTCTTGATGTCTTTACCCATAATGAGCATGTCATCAACATATAACAGTAAAACTAAGAAATCACCATCTGAGAACTTGCGCGTGAACATATAGTGATCCGACTCTATTCTGTCATATCCATGCTTTAACATAAATGAGTCAAACTTCTTGTACCATTGCTTTGGAGCTTGTTTCAGCCCATACAAGCTCTTCCTTAGCCTACATACCATATGCTCTTTGCCCTTGACTTTGAACTCCTCTGGTTGGTGCATGTAGATCTCTTCTTCTAGGTCACCATGGAGAAAGACAGTTGTAACATCTAACTACTCTATCTCTAGATTCATGCTAGCCGTCAACCCAAGCAACACCCATATAGATGTCATCTTCACCACTGGTGAGAATATCTCGTCGAAGTCTATACCTTTCCTCTGACCAAACCCACTACAAGTCTTTCCTTGAACCTTGTTTGTGAATTCTTCTGCTCAATCTTCTTTCTGAACACCCACTTGTTGCTAAGAGCTTTCTTGCCCTTAGGTAATTTCACCATATCATAAGTGTGTTTCTTATGTACGGATTTTATCTACTCTTGCATACTTTTCAACCACTTCACCTTATGCTCGTCGGCTAGGGCCTCAGAATAATCTTCTGGCTCTCCCCCATCAGTGAGCATAATGTACTCATGCGGTGAGTACATCTTGGATGTCCCTAGATGTCCTCCTCACCTATGGCTCAACAGGTGGATCATGTGGGGGCTGCTCCCCAGGTCCATCTTCTGTAGGAACTCCCTCGTCTTCTGCACCTTGTTGTACTCCCCCGTCATCAAGCACCATAGGAGGAGTAACCGAATCCATGTCCTCTAGCTCACCTGAATTAGGTTGGGTCTTCTCTGGCTTATAAATGTCATTTATACATTGATCTTCAAAGAAGATGACATCTCTGCTCCTGACGAGCTTCTTCTCAATCAGATCCCATAATCTGTAGCCGAACTTTTCATCACTGTACCTCAAGAACACACATTGTTTGATCTTCGTATCGATCTTGGACCTTTCGTCCTTTGGTACGTGAATAGATGCCCTGCATCCAAACACCCTGAGATGACTGTACGACGGATCTTGTCCAGTCCACACCTTCTCAGGTACTTCTCCATTCAATAGGGCTGATAGAGACCTATTTATCAAACACACTGCCGTGTGCATTGCTTCTCCCCAGAATATCTTAGGCAACCTTTCATGGGATAACATGCATCTGAATCTCTCTACAATAGTGTGATTCATTTGCTCAGCCACACCATTATGCTAGGGGATCTTGGGAACCGTCTGTTTATGGCGTATACCCAGGGACTTACAATACTCATGGAAGTGATCAATGTATTCACCACCATTGTCAGTGCGGATACACTTTAATGATCTACCTGTCTCTCTCTCGACCATAGCATGAAACATTTTAGACACAACAAAGACCTCGTCCTTGGATTTCAAAGCATAAACCCAAACCCTCCTAAATGTATCATCTATAAAAGTGACAAAATACAATGCCTCGCCTAAGGTTTTTGTCCTCATAAGACCACAAACATCAGAATAAACCAAATCTAATATATGTAATTTATTAACATGAGAAGTAGATTTAACAAATGAAACTGTATGTTGTTTCCCTGATAAACAGTCAATACAGGTTTTGAGAGGTATACCTATCACTTCTGGAAGGAGCCGCTTCTTTGCTAGTAGCTAAACCCCGTTTTCACTCATCTGGCCTAAACGCCTGTGACACATGTCAGTAGTTGAATCTTTCGTTGCGTTCAACCCACCCTTGCACACACTGACACTTTCCTTGTAAAGGGTGTAACACTTCTTCCCTTTGGCTACAATCAATAAACCCTTGATGAGCTTCCATTGCCCACAAATAAATCGGCTTTCATAGTTATCATCATCCAACCTTCCTGTCGACATTAAGTTGAGGCAAAGGTCTGGAATGTACCTCACATCTCTGAGAACCAATGTGCAGCCCACATCAGTCTTCGCATAAATATTACCGACCCTTACAATCTTCGATATGCCAGAATTTTCCATCTTCACAGTCCCAAAGTCACCTGACTTGTAGCTTGTGAAGAAAACCCTGCGTAGAGTAGCATGAAATAAGTCTCCCGAGTCTATCACCCAGTCGGTGTGCTGACTCGTAGTCGTGAGACAAGCATCATGATCAACCGAAAGAATAACTATAACATCGCCATCTGAAGTGACCGAAGTTGAGTCTGATTCATCTTCCTTCTCCTTTCCTTTTCCTTTATCGTCATTCTTCTTCTTATGACATTCATGCTTATAGTGGCCATTCTTATCACAATTTCAACATTCAACATCCTTCTTGACACTCGACTTGTCACTTGATTTATCTTTGTAAACACTGAAAATCGGCGCCCATGTTGATCTGGCCATATTTTGAAGTGGTTTGGTGTCCTTTGAGGGTGTGTGTAAGGCTGGGTTGTGTGATGTTAGTTTGGAGTCGCCACTAGCCACTTAATCTTAGAATCCCGCAGTCAGCTAGAACCCGCAGAATACTCAAGGTTGGAGAAATCCAAAGATTCTCCTACCTTAGATTGACTCCTGGTCTACAATCCGGGATTCCAAGGGACTTCGGTTATAAAGAGGGAATGTGTTAGGCACCCTCTCTGCCCGTACAAAGGTACAGTCTCTACTTGGTGTGGTAAAACAATCTCAAGAGATGATGGATATTGTGGTCAAGATGGGACTAGGCACACTTGCAAATTTCTGATGTAGCAAGATCTGAGATTTCGGCACGCCACAGGCATATGTCCAACGGCGTGTCTAGAAGGCGGATGAAATGATGCTTATCTAAATGAGGTAAGAAAAGTAGACTAGACTACTAGAAATTTCTGATGTGACAGGATCCGATGTACGATAAGTCACAGAGCATACGTTCAATAAAAATCTAGAGGAGCAGGGGGGTTGAGAAGGGAATAAATGGCATGATGAATGCTTGCGTATGAGATGAATGGATTTTTAACCATGGACCGAACCAAGACCAGACTAGACTAAGCTTTGGGTTTGGAAAGGTTAGGAGGAAGGGCTAGGGGGTAGCTAAAAAATCAGAACTTGAATGCTTAAGAGCTCCTTCACTCTCTCTCTCCTCTCTCTCTCTCTCTCTCTCTCTCTCTCTCTCTCTCTCTCTCTCTCTCTCCCTCCCTCTCCATCTCTTGGTTGTTGGTGTGTTGTGTCGTTGTGAAGAGGAGAGGGCTATTTATAGCCTTCTCCAATGGTATTGTGGTAATTTTTGGGGCTGTGAAGGGTGAAAGCTGACATGGAAGCTTGGGAGTGGTTGAGGAGAGAGAAACACCACGCGGCATACTCCCATTGGCTCTTGGGGCTGGTAAAACAGTAAGTAGGGTTGGCTGGAGGGGTAATTTCATAGGAAAGTTGACTTTCGGGTGCAGAGACAGCTGTTACTCAGAGGACACATGTGCCCCATGATTGGAGGTAATCCAAGTACCGCCGAAGGTCGTCAAACTACCGCCCGGGCCTAGTCCAGGCCGTGCTTTGGTCGGTGGGCCTCGTTTAGTGTGCTAGTTCGTTCGATAGTCTTCTTTCGGGCTTTTGTGTTGGAATAGGTGGGTTTTCATGCTGAATTGCGTGTATATTTTAATTTTGATAGAATTTAGGTTCATATTGAAATCTGGGTTAGGCTGGGTTTAGGGTCTAGGCTAAGGTTAAGCTGGGATCTAGAGGTTTGGATTAGGGTTTTGGGGGTTGGGATTAGGGTTTCGGGATGTGGATTAGGGTTTCGAGGTTTGAATCAAGGTTTCAGGTTCGGATTAGGGCTTCGGGTTACGGATTAGGGTTTCGGGGTTTGGATAGGATCATGATTCTCGAACTGTCTTAGCCTTCTCAAGATATTTTCCTGGGTCGGGTGTCTACAAATGCCCCTCTTTAGCCGAGGTTGCAAGTAGTCGAGTGCCAAAGCGAGTGGATACCCCACCCTTCTGGTCAGAAAAGATAGTGATTTAAATTCGTTGCCTACCATTGTATCATTATTAGTTAATTATTTAGAAAAGAGATGACTTGCACATAACATGAGGGTTGAGGAAAATGTTGTGATTGTCCCTATGCGTTCATGCGGCATTACGGGTCACCAATCACAACCCTTTCACGTCAGATTGTTAATAACATTGGAGGGTAAGTATGAAAGTAAGGTCTCTGTGCATTCGTTAATGCTTTACGAGGATTCCCTTACTGTTTGATTTGTCATTTCCTTTGCTACGTAATCACCCTGAGAGTATTCATTTTGTTTGATCGTCAAAGTGGTTAGCTGCCCAGTGCATTCGTACGGCCTTACGGGGAACTCACTACGCCGACTTGGACTCGATCAAATTTTGCGAACATCCTAGACTAGGTATGTGCAGGTAATCTTTTTCCATGCAGTCTGCTGATTCTGATACTTTAGTTATAATGGATTGTTATCACTTCAAGTTTGATTATTCTTTCTAGAGATAGGTACACTCATTTCTACTAGCATTCGTACGACTGTCCAGATATAGAGATCGGGCCAATCGTACATGTATCATGTTTGGATTCGATCATCCTCGGGAGAAACCGAAAGGGATCAAATCTTATTTAACTGTTTACACTAGTTACAACTGAAGAATATGGAAGATTCCTCAGTGTATTGTGCGCCACGTGTAGTTTTTTAAAAGTTTTTATTTGAAAACTAATCTCTTTGGAACTAGACTCCTTGGAGATTTTATTTGAAATATATATATTTTTTTGGATTAGGAAAAATATTCATTCGATCTCGTGGGTGGGCGTTGTCGTTCGGTTTTTATTTGTGCAAGTTAAGTAAACAGTCGTGTCGCCTCCACTAATGAGTTAGTGAGGCTAATTGTTTTTATTTGAAATATTTTTGGGTTTTTGTAATATCCGTCCCATCTCACGGGAGGGCGTCGTCGTCCGATTTTTATTGTACGGTCTGGATCGAATAACTAGATGGCCTCAACTAATGAATTAATGGGGCAATTGGGGAACATGGGCCTAATTTGGACATGTGGGCCTAGGACTATGGGCCTTGAAATCGGGCTTGTGTAATGGGCCTTGCTTTGGATATGTGGGCCTAGGAAATGGGCTTGAAAACATGGGCCTTGAACCATGGGCCTTTGGACAATGGGCTTGGTGAGCTTTCGACATGTGGGCCTTGTGGACTTTGAACTTGTGGGCCTTATGGGTTTTGAAATGTGGGCCTCTGGGCTTTGAACTTGTGGGCCTTGTGAACTTTGAAATGTGGGCCTTTGGGGCTTTGAACTTATGGGCCTTGTGGGTTTTGAAATGTGGGCCTCTGGCGCTTTGAACTTGTGGGCCTTATGAGCTTTAAAATGTGGGCCTTTGGGGCTTTGAACTTGTGGGCCTTGTGGGTTTTGAAATGTGGGCCTCTAGGGTTTTGAACTTGTGAGCCTTGCGAGCTTTGAAATGTGGGCCTCTGGGGCTTTGAACTTATGGGCCTTATGGGCTTTGAAATGTGGGCCTCTAGGGCTTTGAACTTGTGGGCCTCTGGGGCTTTGAAATGTGGGCCTTTGGGGCTTTGAACTTGTGGGCCTCTGGGGCTTTGAAATGTGGGCCTCTAGGGCTTTAAACTTGTGGGCCTCTGGGAGTTTGAAATGTGGGCCTCTCAGGCTTTGAACTATGGGCCTCTAGGGCTTTAAGTTTGACTTTGTGGATCCCCGACTTTGTTGGCTGCTTGTCCTGTATATGCATATATGTTTTTATTTTTGTTCTTGTAAAGGAAGGAAAACATTGTACTTGTAAAAAAGATGTTTTAAAGGAATGGAAATTTTTGTTTGTGCCAAATTTGTCAGTGTTTGCTTGTGTTTGGATTTGTGCTTTGGAAGATTGATATCAGAATATTGAACTCAACCCATATCGAATCCGATATTCGGAGTTGTTTACCAGGGATATCTGTTCCTTGAGAGTAGTGCATATTAGGATCATGCCCCTTGGATTTGGGTAGAGTCTGATAGAATTCTGATCCAGGACTTATTTCGTCCTTGTGCTTCTTCACTTTGCTCGTTGCTTTGGCTTTTCTTGTACATGCACTTTTTATTTTTTATTTTTTTCTTTTCTAGTCATTTTTGCCTGTAGCGCCTTTTAAGGTTTTCACCACGATTAGCTTTCTCGTCATTTTTGCCCATGACATCCTTTAGGATTTTCACTATGTCCCAAGTTTTTGCTTTTGCCTGCCCCTTGGTAGTTGTACTCTTTTTACCCTTGGTGTCTTTTCAGGTTTTCAACAAGTTCGCTATATGCCCGCTGTTTTTACTCGAGTTGCTCTTTTATGTTTTCACCACACCTATTTCGCTTAGACATGTTATTTTTCTTTTGATTTTTCTTTTCAAGTAACAGAAGCGGGAGGCTAGATTCCATTCATTGCCCGCCGACCGGTGAGCTGCCTGACTTTGTCTTCAATCACGATCATGAAGCTGCTGACATTAGGGTAAATGATCCTGAGGGGAAAACGGGCTGGTGACTTGTGTTCTCACTCATTAGGTTTGATTCTTATTTCTTTTTTTTTTTTTTTTTTTTTTGGACTGCACACTTTATCCGTCCATTTTTTGTCTTTTTTTTTAATACCCTTTATTTTTTTAGAACACTTATTGGAAGGAAGGAATGATGATAGAATGTACCTCAGGATGTTAACCTCTTGTTGTTGGGCTTCAGCTTTATGATTGTAGTTGTTGACATAGTCAGGTAGGATTACCTGTGATAGATATTCACGTTGTCGTTGTCGATAGGCTCTGAAAGATCTTTGCTCCTAATGATGGTGAGATGAAGGGCACCTCCCAAAAAAACTTCACGAACGATCAATGAATCATCCTAGGGTGGCTTGGACTTGCCCCCTGGATCTAGTAGGCGCAATGGTAGGATGTGCATTATTACCATGTTGCTAACCTTTCTTTCAAACTTGCTTGTCATTGGTTCTAGCGATCGTCATACGCTTTATGTTTGCAAGATGTAGTTGGTTGTATCAAGATTACCACCAATCATTTTCCTTGACTTCTCTTTTTCATTCGTACCAATGGTGTAGGATGTTGTTGGTGCCTGCTTTTATCTGCCACAAGAATGTACTCATTGAAAGTGCCATGGTTTGTCAATTAACGTGTAGGTTGAGTTGATGAGTCAAGTGAGCCCCATAAAAAGATTGTTCAAGCCATTGCCTCAACAAGATGTGTCTTCTGAGCTTATCACAGGTAAATTAAGCCTCACATCCCATGACCTAAAACACCAGGTATAAAACCCCTAAAATTGGTTAGAACAACATAGGGTTTAAGGTGTGAAAACTGTTTTGCAAAATCAGGAAAATCTCTAAGTTTTCAGCCTTTGTCGATTTATCGATAGTGCTTCGATGAAATCAGATCACTCAATGTTATCGAAATGAGGACTTTAGATGTCCAACAACTAAAATGAATCTTGGGCTGAATTCTCGATGAATCGATGACATGGTCGATATCATCGACTTTCGAATCTCGAGTTCATCAAAACAGCTCGATAAAATCGACATCTGGTCAGTTTATGTCCAGTAAGCAGTTAAGGAAAATCATGTCATTTTCGATGACTCGAAGAGAGCCTCGATATCTTTGAATTTCAAATCTCGATGATATAGATGAACCTTTGATGATATCGTATTGGGACACAAATCTATCCAACAAGATTTCAGGTAAATTCTTTTAAATGTTTGAGGTATCGAGAATCACTCAATGATATCGATATTCAAAGATCGATCATATCGAGACCAGGTCAATGTCATCTAATTGGGACAACAAACTGTCCAGCGAGTTTGTAGGAAAATTCCTTAAAAAAAATTGATGAATTAAAACTGGTATCGATATCATTGATAATCAAAACCAGATGATATCAAGGAATGCTCAATCATATCGATGCCTATTTAGTTCCAAAGGCAAGTCTACTCTCATGTTTTCAAATGTCGAGGAATCGAACCATGGGTCGATGAAATCGGAGTTCGAAATCCGATGACATCGAAGCATGTTCGATATCATCGATCAATTGGCAAAAAGGTTAAAAAAACGTTTGATAGATTGAGTTTGTTTCATCGAGTGGCCATTCGACGTTATCGAGAGTATACGCTCGATGATATCGAACTCTGTCAAAAAATATGACTGTTTTATTTTCGTTGGAACTTTTTGCATATTTAATGAGAGCTTGGCTTAGGTTGTTTTGGTGAGAAAAAAAAAAGAGAGAGTTCCAAGGAGGTAAATTCTTACCTACCGTCATTAACCTTTTTCTCATGGAAGTTTATTCCCCAATCCCTTTTTATTCATTGATAGATTGGATTGGTGAATGAACTTCAGTATTCAAGGATCCTCCAGCAACCTCATAATGGAAAATCATTAGGCTGGAATCTCTTAAATGCACAAACGTTGGATTGAGAAAATAGAGAGAGCTTTGAAAGAGTTATTGCATATCATCTACCCCAAGCTCATTTTCTCAAGGGAGTTCATCCCTCAACCTAATCTCATCATTGATATCTAATAGAGTTGATTGAGAAGTGAACTTCCCCATTCAAGGATCACCCGACTACCATCTTAATGGCAAATCATTGAGATTTGATACCTTAAATGCTTGAAAGCTTGGAATCACTCTTTCTCTACAATAGGAAAATATTTAATAGAGTAGGATTCCAACATAACCTTGAGCCAATCCGTCGCATCTATTGGAGCATCATCAAGTGTTGTGGATTAAGGGAGCTAAAGAATCTTCATCATCAAAGGAGGAAATCTTCATCAACGTGCTTAACGGGGCTCATCTACTTATCTGTAAGTCGTTAGAGTCTTAAGACCCTGTTGATCATTCCTTTGTGTAGGATTGGGTCACAGGTGATTCTCACCCCTTACAAGTCCTCATAGGAGGCCTCCGACGAGAGAATACGTATGGGTATTGTGTGTTGACCCTTACTCTTAGTGAGCATAAACGTAGGTCCTTAGTGTAGGTCCTTGACCTGTGTGGTCTAAAACCTGGGTGCTATGTGTTGACCCTTGCTCTTGGTGAGCATAAAGTTAGGTCCTTAGTGTAGGTCCTTGATCTGTGTGGTCTAAAACCCTAGGTGATGTGTGTTGACCTTTACTCTTGTGTAGGGCATAAACTTTAGGTTCCTTATGTGGATCCTTGGCCTGTGTGGCCTAAAACCCTAGGTGTTGTGTTAACCTTTGCTCTTGTGTAGGGCATAAACTTTAGGTTCCTTGTGTGGATCCTTGGCCTGTGTGGCCTAAAGCCCGGGTGCTGTGTGTTGACCCTTGCTCCTGTGTGGGGCATAAACTTGTGTCTCATCGAGACACGTCTAGGTCCTTAGTGTAGGTCCTTGGCCTGTGTGGCCTAAAACCCTAGGTGTTGTGTGTTGACCTTTGCTCTTGTGTAGGACATAAACTTTAGGTTCCTTGTGTGGATCCTTGGCCTGTGTGGCATAAAACTCTAGGTTCCTTGTGTGGATCCTTTGCTCTTGTGTAGGGTATAAAACTTGGGTGTTGTGTGTTGACCCTTGCTCTTGTGTGGGGCATAAACTTGTGTCTCGTGGAGATATGTTAGGTATCTTGTGTAGGTCCTAGAGTCAGCCTTGTGTAGGTTGTATTAGTTTGAGGTAAACCTGATTTGAAATCTCTGTTAGTGAAATTCGGTACACTCAAGAGTTGAGTGCGTCTGCCGGGAGTGGAGTAGGCATATAGCCGAACCACTATAAAATGACTGTGTTTGGGATTGTTATTTGCATACTCTCTTATGCTGTTTACTTTTAATGTTCACATGACGCATGATGACATGATTATTTAGAACTGATAAGTATAACATTCCACACACGGTTACTCATTCAATCCATCTTAGACTAAGGTTATATAATGTTTATATTCTGCTCAGTCTTGTGATGGGATCCTCTAATTGGTTTGGAAACCATTAGAGTTAAATTGATGATATCTTGACATTTGCATATTAGATCAAGATAATGGTAATAGGATTTTAAATTGTCATAAAATGTTATAAAAGTCATATTCACACCCCTCTAGGACACTTTGACCTATTCCCACTTCTACTAAAGCGGTCATTACCGCAATTTCACTCATGACCATTGAATGCCTTTAGGTTCATGCTTTCGACGATGTCCACATCCCATATTGAAGAGGGGTTAGGGTGTTGCCAGGTTATAAAGACTCGAAGCATGCACATGGATCCGTTATGCAAGCTTTGAATACTTGAAGCACTTTCTAACATGCTGCAATAACTTATCTCCATCGTTCATCAGTAAGACTCCATCGTGGACTTCAGACATGATATTGATAGCTTTGCTTAATGGGCTTGACTTTAGGTTACATAGCAAATGGTGTATGACTAGCTCTTCATTCGATTTGGGTAAGTTTCATAGGAGTACTCAAGGTTAGATAACTATGGCCTTAAGAATTCTATCATCCTCTGCTTATATTCAAGAGGTGATGATCTCTTGATGCGTACTTTTCTTGGGAGGTCAAGGGATCCCAAGTTCACAATTTCAAAATCATCCATAACGACTTTGGCCTTTGTTTCAAACTTTCTGAGGGAATCCTCTAGCTCGAGAGTCGGATCATCATTTTCCCCATCCCGGGCTTCATCCAAATCCACGAGTCTGAAGTCTAACTCTAGATCGAAATCATATGAGTCGACTTTAAACTCGGGTGTTGTAACAGATGCATTTAGCACATTATTGCTTCTGATTTTTTAAAGATTTTATATTTTTTTTTTTGTGTTTTGGAAATCTCTGTTATTTTTTGGATTTTGACAAGTATCTAAATTTTTTTGGCATTTCGAAAATATCTAATGGTTTTGGCTTTTGAGAATTTTCTGTTTTTTTTTTCTTTTGCATTTTTTGAGAAAGACAACGATGTGAACCAGGGATTGCTTGATTCTGTTCGAGGATCTAAACATTATTTTCTTTTATTGTGCCGTCTTAGGGACTGCGAACCAGCTATTGCCCTATGCTCCCTCCCCTTAGGAGGCAAGGCTAGACGGATCAGTAGGTGAGCCCTCATTGTCATGCCCAAATGTCGTGATGAGTTTGGGATTGGGCTCTGTGTTGGTGTTGGATGTCACTTTCCTCAGCTCATCCCCGATGCATCGTGAGTCTTTCGATTCTTCCTGCTTAGATGGGACCCAGACTGTGGTCCAGTCAATTAAAGAAAATTTTTATCCCTTACCTGAGTCATTTTTAAATAGCTCAGTTAGGCTCATTTTGCTCATTTGATCTTCCACGGTGGATCTCGGCCTGCCTATCAAATAAAGGATGTCGCACCTCAAACTCGGAAACTGGGCTCACAAAATTCTCGATCGCCGAATCCAGCGCCGACAGCCTCCGTAGTACCCCATTCTCGGCTCCTGGCACCCATTTTCCAGGTTCCGATCCTGGGATCCTATAAGGAGGATTTTCAACATCGGTTTGAATCGTAATAAGCATAAACAAAGGCATAACCCACAAACAACAACCAAAAACTCCATCACATTTCCACTATGATTAAAAACTTATAAGTATAGTGCGCATAAAGGTAAATACAATGATGATAGATAAAAGCTCCAAGATGATCTGCTATGCGATCTTGCCGCAGCGCTGTTGCGGTCCAACGTCACCTGCACGCAACGGTCGTGCATAAGCTTATAGAAAGCTTAGAGGGTGGTGAAAGTGTGTGCGCAATGTAGTAATTCAATTATGCAATATCAGAGTAATGCAGAATATGCTGATGAATCCATGAACATTATTTGTTGTACCAAGGCTATGCAATGTAAGGCATGAATGATGTCGGCCATACTAAGGCCATTCAATGCAAAATGCAACTCAAGCATACCAATCCTCATCTGAGTCCACATATCAATACAGCTCAACTCTGGAATATCACCGTGGTCTAGTACACTCCAAACTAGATTGTCGCCCCATCGCCCACAACAAGGTGAGTGGAAGAGACCTCACTATCCGCTTGCTAATATCAGGCTAGGCTCGTCGATAGTGGACCCATTCCTCGAGCTGGTCAAACTCAGCCTAGCTTTGCCCCCTCCTCTCGGGCGGGTAAGGCCGCACCCCCTTCTAACTGACCACAACACAGTGAAAAGCGTGAGTTTCTGGTAATCGGCACTTGGCGCTCATGCATCCACTCGGTTAAGATGTTAGAGCAACCTCCTAGTACCGTAAGGGTTTAGGGAATTTTACCCAGGAACATCTATAGCATCCCATGTAGAACAAGATTTTTGGTGTCCAATCCTGCCAACCACGATACGCCTGTGAAAGTTACGACCCTGATGTCGCTAGGGCGTACAGTAATCATGTCACACAATGTGAAATACATGAATCACACTATCTAGTCATGCAGCAATCCAGCGCGTATCGCGCACTCATGTCGGCAACTCCCCCTATCAGGGAGTACCATAATAATCTGCACAATGGCATGTGCTATGATCAATCACTCCTCATATCAAGCATACATATGATGCGTATGGGCATGGATCATGGAGCTATGTTAAGCATATTATGATGATCATGTATCCCCCCTTATATCAAGGTTGGGCCTAAGCGGCCTACCCACAATCCTAGGGATCCAGAAAGGGTTCCTTCACCATACTATTGCATGCCCCGCTAGATGCCCTAGGGGGCCCAAATAAGTCCTAGATGGACTCTAAAAATAAAAGAAGTAATCCCACTAACAACCAATGGGGCCCCTATATCTTGGGATAACCTAATGAGAATAGATGGAGCATGTAAATGGGGCCCAATAATTAGGGTCAACCCACTTAGAGAATGATGCGAATGGGCCTAATGAGGCCTAAGGGAAGGTCACAATGAGGACATCTAACCATCATTGCCCATCAATGTGGACATCTAACCAACATTGCTCCCAAGGAGTGGCCTACATAAGGGATTCATATACAACGTAACGGCCACACATACATCACATTGGGCCTCACTCATGGGCCTCACATACATCACATCGAGCTTCACACAAGGGCCTCAAATGTATCACAATGGGCCACGCTCACGGACCTTGAATACATCACAATGGGCCTCGCCCATGGGCCTTGAATACATCATATTGGGTCCCGTCCATGGGCCTCAGATACATCTCAATGGGTCGCGCCCATGGGCCTCGGATACATCATAATGGGCCTCATCCCATGGGCCTCCAACCTATCGGGCCTCATCAAATGGGTCATAAATGCATCACCATGGGCCTCGTATGTGGGCCTTATATACAACAAGTGGGTCGCACTGCTTGGCCCTCATATACAACAAATGGGTCACGTATCTGGGCCTTAAACACATCAAATGGGCCACGAGACATGAGCCTAATAATATGAACAGGTGGGCCCTACTCATGGGCCAAAAATACATCATGATGGGCCTCATGGATGGGCCGCACCAATGGGCCTCAAGTGGGCTAGGACCACACCAAAATCATTTCAATAGTTGTAGGTGTAACATGTGTATCACTGTACATTATCATTCCATGGGGCACATGGCCCATTAATGATGATCAACACTATCCAAACATTGTTCAAGCACCATCCAAACATTGTCTAGGTAAATCAACACCATCCAAATATTGTCAGCACCGTCTAGCACTGTCTGGACGGTGTGGAGGAAACAAATACATCACGTGGCCCTATGGTGGATGGACGGTTTGGACTCAACACATACCACACGTGGGACCCATAGATCTTGCTGACGTCAGTCCAACAGTGGCTCCCACCATTTAGATGGTTGGATATAACATATACATCTCGTGGGAACCATAGAACTTGCTGACGTCTTGGGGCAGCGTCCAGCTACTGGCCGTCCAATAGATGGACGGCCCAGATGAAAGGGGTGGGCGGCATTGATAATACACATGCATCATGGTTGGGACCCACCGTCTACGACCTGGACGGTGGATGCAACGCATCATCAAGGTGGGTACCAGGTGGTGGCCCACCGTAATTGCTGCATACAGCAGCCGTATGGCTAGCTGCTGATCAGCGTTACAACAACCAATCCGTTTCCCAAAATAGGTGGGTCCCACATGGGGTTCACACGTACAGATATACATCTATATGTATATATACATACCATATATATATAATATAATATTATATCATATTATATAATTATAATATAATATAATATTATAATACATACATACCATATATATATATATATATATATATATGTATGTATTATATCCAGCGTCCAGCCCACCGTCCAGTTGCTGGATGATGCACATACATCATGGTGGTCTCACATAGTGGGCCACTAGATTTAGATCAAGCTGATATTTATTTTTCTGTTTCATCCGGGCCTATGTGACCGTCCGGTCATGCAGGCCCCAAATCGGGATCAAGGTGGCCTACTTATTAGATGGCATAGATAAAATACACACATCATAGGTGGGCCATTGATCATAGAGAAAGAGAGAGAGAGGGAGAGAAAGAGAGAAGGAGAGAGATCGGCGATGGCGGAGGGCCCCCGCCACTATGGGCCTCTCTTGGATACAAGCATACATCAAAGTGGGTCCCACCATATGTGGGCCCTTAAATCACAAAAAAAAAAAAAAGATAAAAAATTGTGGATCCAAGATCACCCACTGTCCTCTTCTTCTTGGTTCGATGGAACGCCAAACTCCTTATCTTCGATCTTAATGGAAGGTGATGAAGTATGGAGGGTTGAGATGGGAGATGAGAGGGTAGGAAGTGGCCCACACACAAAACTCTCTTGGAGGTTTGAAGAGCTTAGACGTGGGATTTTTTTATTATTATTTTGGGTTGCTTGGAAGAGAAGGGAGAGTTAAGAGAGAGAGGAGATGGGATGGAGTGATGGATGGGAGAGAGATATGAATAGTGTAAGAGATTTGTTGACTTTTGAGGTTGCTTGTGTAAGAGAGGTATGGGTTGTGATGGGTTGAGTGATGGGTGTACTTGACATGTACTTGACCATTGATGGGATTGATGGGATATATTGAATAGAGATTCTCTCAGAATTGGAAATGCGTGGCGTTTTCCTCAAACTGAATGCAGGCCCACATCTCCTGGCTTGGGTATTGCCTTGGTGGGTGAGACACGGCGTTGGAACCGCGGCGACGATGCGGTCGCTACGGTACAAGTCTCGGGTTGACAGCGTGTGACTCAGGGTCGCTCGCAAATGTTGGTTACAGATTACAGGTCACCAAAATTTGATAGGGAGGATCGCGAGGATTTTTAAAATGGTACAAATTAAGATACGGGTCTTACAGATGATCTCTTCTTGGATGGATTTGATTGATGTGTGGCTGAAGGGATCATCCTCCTCTTGTCGACTTTGCCCTCCTTTGATTGATTTGTGCTTTGGTACCTCACCCCTTAGGAGGCTGATATCTTAGTCTTGTCATGCCTATATTTTCTTGATATTCGATCTTATAATAAAAATATTGGTGCTTGACTGAAGAGAAGACATAGTTTAATCCGATGGGACATGCAAGAGGCATGCAATTCACAGCCTCGAACTCGAGACTATGGTATGGAATATCCTCATCGGAGCATTGTATGTCTATGATTGGGATATCTAGCTCTTGACGGTTGACTGCTTCAATCGGAAAGATTTATTCAGGATCATCCAGAATGGTCAGACCTTGTCTCCGAAAATGTACTTGGCCTTTTGGTGAAGAATTGAAGAGAGAGCCTTGACTCTATGGATCCAAGACCGATCAAGGAGAAGATTAAATGAAGCTGTGATGTCAAAAACTTGAAAAGTGATGGTTGATGCTTCGGGACTTGAAGGATTGAAGACTGAGTAGAGCTCAGTAAATCCTTTTGAGTACCAGAATGTCCATCCTGGATAGTTACCGCATGATTGAAGCTGGGCCCTGATTTTGCTAGGACCTGTGGTATGTTGATCGGGGAAGGAGATTTTTCTTAGAGCATGACAGTTGGAGCAAGGGTCAGATAGGCAGATGGTGCCCCTTGCGAGACCGAGGATATATGGATTGGATTGATTGGGGGTGGCTTTGAGGGCATGGAGATTAGACCGGCTGGAGATGCCCTTGCATATTTAAGAGTGAAGAGATTGGACTAATAGGGTGTGCCCCTTGTAGACTTGAGGGCATAGAGACTAGACCGGCTGGAAATGCCCTATGCATATTTAAGAGTGAAGAGATTAGACTGGCAGGGTGTGCCCCTTGTAGACTTGGGAGTATCAGTGTTGGGTTGGCGGTAATTGAATGGATGCCTTGGACTGGATGACAAGGTGATTCTCCCTGAATGATATCGTTGATAGGGGTTCCTGATGGGTTGGGGCATACTTCATACGGTGGTAGGGAATTCTGGAGGATGTAACTGGTGGCGGCAACAATAGGAGAGGTAATCATAATCATTTGGTTATCAATCAGATCTTAGACCGCATGTTTCAGGGTGAAACAATGGTCCATTGTGTAGCCTCGGGATTGGTGGTATGTACAATAATCATTCTCATTATAATTTGGTAGCAGATGGTTTAGTGGAGGCTTAGGCAGTAGAGGAGTAAGTATTTGCCGTTGGACTAGCATGACTAGTATTTTTGTAAGTTTGGTCTATTGGTGTAAACTGCCTAGGCTTCCATGCCCTTCCCATCTGCTGACCATGATTGGGAGACTGAAGATTCTCCCTTTGTTGTTGTTGTTGTTGTTGTCATCGTCCCTCTTGAGGGGCGAATTGAGCACCTTGGGTAGAGGCGATAAGATTGTCTTCTTCTGTTGGATGGAGGTCAGGAACACTTCTGTCTCCGTTCTTGTATCTAGTAGCCCTTCATTCCACTATCCATTATACTAGGGAGGCTTAATGAGGCCACTAAGGGGAGATCATCTCAGCTCTTATTCCAGTATCAACTTATTCCCCAACACGGATGAGTTGGGTAAAGTTGGCATATGGATAGGAGACGAGGTATCTAGAGATACTCGAGTTTGCCGAGTGGATGATCATGTAGATTTTCTCCTCGTCATCAATGGGTGTTTTCATTCTGGAGGCTATGGCCCACCACCGTGCAACATAAGTTGATAATGACTCATCATTCCTCTGCCTTAGGGCAGTAAGATCTGCCCTTTTGGACGCTATATTAAGATTGTACATGAAACGATCAATGAAAGCTTGGGAAAGTTGTTCCCAAGTCTTAATTCGATGGTAGTCTAATGACGTGTATCAATCTAACGCATCACATTTCAAGGATTTTTGAAACAATCGGATCAACACTCCATTATTACCTACCAAGTATTAAGCTCTCCACAAAATGCCTTTAAGTGGTCCATAAGACACCCTGTACCATCATATTTGTTGAATTTTGATATCTCGAAGTCTTGAGGTACCTTTGCATCAGAGAAGGGGCAAAGATTCCTAAACTTGGCGGATGGGAAATCCACCACTTGCTGCTTCCATAGCTTCCTCTACACATCGTACAATTGCTCTTGGAGTTCTGCGAGTTCAGAAGGACCATATGAGAGGGGTTTTGCCCCTTGGAATTGACTAGATCTCCTACTAGGAAGAGGATGTTGGTGATCTTGTGCTTATTCTATAGGGAAAGGTAGAATGGGATTTACTAGAGGAGGAAGGGAGGAAGCAAAGGGAGGTTGTGGGATTGAATTATTTTGAGTAGTAGGTTATGCCGCTTGCATGCTCAGTATGGCACCTGGCACTAGGTGAAGCAATAACTCATTTATTGCTTGGAGACTTTGGGCCATCTCATTCATGGTTACATTATCAAGTGAGTTTGTTGGAGTTTTCGGAGGTGTCAGTGCCGGTGTCAGTGCCGATGTTGATGCTTTAGAAGCTGGCAGAGCTGCTGGCTCTTCCTCATGGGTTGTCGTAGCTGCATGTGATCGAGTAGTCGTGGCTAGAATTGATGCCCAAACAAGTGTAGCCAAAGATGTTTTTTTTTTTTTTTTAAATTTTATGAATGCAGTGATGAATGTCCCTTAAGATTGGAATACCACACGTTTTCAAGTCGGGTCTCAGCTAGTGTACTCTAGCAAAGTCCCCAGTGGAGTCATCATTCTGTGAATGCTGGAAATCGGCGCCCACGCTGATTTGGCGTTATTTTGAAGTGGTTTGGTGTCCTTTGAGGGTGTGTGTAAGGGGGAGGGGGGTGTGTAATGTCAGTTTGGAGTTGCCACTAGCCACTTAATCTTAGAAACCCGCAGCTAGCTAGAACCCACGGAATACTCAAGGTTGGAGAAATCCGAAGATTCTCCTACCTTAGATTGACTCCTGGTCTGCGATCCGGGATTCTAAGTAAGGGACCTCAGTTACAAAGAGGGAAGGTGTTAGGCACCCTCTCTGCCCGTACAAAGGTATTGTCTCTAATTGGTGTGGTAAAACAATCTCAAGGGATAATGGATGCTGTGGTCCAGATGGGACTAGGCACACACGCGGATTTCTTATGTAGCAAGATCCGAGATTTCGGTAAGCCACAGAGCATATGTCCAACGACGTGTCTAGAAGGCGAATGAAATGATGCTTATGTAAACGAGGTAAGAAAAGTGGAATAGACTACTAGGAATTCTTGATGTGACAGGATTCGATGTATTGTAAGTCACAGAGCATACATTCACTAAAAATCTAGAGGAGCAGGGGGGTTGAGAAGGGAATAAATGTCATGATGAATGCTTGTGTATGAAATGAATGGATCTTTGTCTTGAACTTGAATAGGCTAAAACATGGACCGAACCATGACCAGACTGGACGAAACTTAGGGGCTGAAAAGGTTAAGAGGAAGGGCTAGGGGGTAGCTAAAAAATAAGAACTTGAAGGATTGAGAGCTCCTTCCCTCCTTCACTCTCTTCCTCTCTCTCTCTCTCTCTCTCTCTCTCTCTCTCTCTCTCTTTCTCTCTCTCTCTCTCTTGGTTGTTGGTGTGTTGTGTTGTTGTGAAGAGGAGATGGCTATTTATAGCATTCTCCAATGGTATTGTGATAATTTTTGGGGTTGTGAAGGGTGAAAACTGACATGGCAGCTTGGGAGTGGTTGAGGAGAGAGAAACGTCACGTGGTGTACTCTTATTGGCTCTTGGGGTTGGTAAAATGGTAAATAGGGTTGGCTGGAGGGGTAATTTCAGAGGAAAGTTGACTTTCGAGTGCAGAGACAGCTGTTGCTCGGAGGACACATGCGCCCCGTGAGCGGTGGTATTCCGAGTACCACCGGAGGTACTCCAACTACCGCCGACGGTAGTCAAACTACCGCCCGGGCCTGGTCCGGGCCGGGCTTTAATCGGTGGGCCTTGTTTGGTGAGCTGGTTCGTCCGATAGTCTTCTTTCGGACTTTTGGGTTCGAATAGGTGGGTTTCCATGCTAAATTGCGTGTATATTTGATTTTGACAGGGTTCAGGTTCGGATTGGAATCCGGGTTAGGCTAGGTTTAGGGTTTAGGCTGCGGTTAAGCTAGGATTTAGAGGTTCGGATTAGGGTTTGGGGGTTCGGATTAGGGTTTGGGAGTTCGAATTAGGGTTTTAGGATGTGGATTAGTGTTTCGAGATTTGGATTAAGGTTTCGGGTTCGGATTAGGGTTTTGGGGTGCGGATTAAGGTTTCAAGGTTCGGATAGGATCATGGTTCTCAAACTGTCTTAGCCTTCTCAAGATATTAGCCTGGGTGGGGTGTCTACAATCTCAGGCCTTCTCGCCCTTTCTATTCTTTCCTCTCCCCCAATCTTGTGTCACAAGTGTCTCTTGTTGAGTAGACCCCTGAGACTTCCTTCTTCTCTCCTCATTGAAGAGACAACTAGTTATCTGTTCCATGGATACCTTTTCGTCTGGCGCGGAGTTACTCAGAGACACCACTAATGTCTCTCAACTGTCAAACAATGAACTAAGCAATAACAAAGCATGTAGTTTATTGTCCAGAACCATCTTCATAGTGGAGAGCTGGTTCAATATGTTATTGACCTCATTAATGTGCTCAGCCACAGAACCACCATATTTAAACTTGAGATTCACAAGTCGTCTTATCAGAAAAATTTTATTGTCGGCTGTCTTCCTCTCATATAACCCTTGTAATTTCAGTCATAGGCTAGCGGTTGAGGTTTCCTTAGAAACATGGTGAAATACGGAGTCATCTAGCCATTGTCTAATAAACCCACCGCCTTCCAGTCCAACTTCTTCCAATCATCATCTGACATATCCTTTGTCTTCGCGATATGCCTAGAATTGGAGCATACATGTCTTTGCAATAAAGCAAGTTCTCCATCTTAGCCTTCCATATGGTCCAGTTAGAACCATTGAGACTGATCATCCTTGATGAGCCACATTCCATAATTCAGAACTGATCCCACTCCGTTCAACCAACCTGGATCTGATACCACTTTGTTGGGAGCGTTGTACAAAAAACCTTAGGATCGCGCCTCCCAAAACACCAGAATTATAGGATATAATAAAGCAATGAAATAAATCAAAGCATAAACCACACGACATAAGAGATTTTACGTGGAAAATCCTCAAAGAGGTAAAAACCACATAACCTAGTCCAGGTAACAATCCACTATGAAGTAGAATGTTACAACCGATCACAAACACACACTGCTTGGATCAAACCATCTTCACTCACGCAGGAGTGGATGAACAATAAAAGAATAAAGAAAACGGAGAGATCTCACCGATCACGAGGACGTAAAAGCGTTGAGACGTCGACTGCGCAGTAGATCACCTCTACGAGCAGAATCCTCCCTTCCACCAAAACTTCCCTCTCTCTCTCTCCTCTCTCTCTCTCTCTCTCTCTCTCTCTCTCACACACACACACACACACACACACCTTGGCCGTGAAAACACCTTAGCACAATAGCTTTAGAAAGCCTTCTCAATACCCTAGAAAAGCCCTAGGGACCCCTTTTTATAGTTTAGACAACTCCTTTCTGCACCTCTGCGAAAACCACCTCAAATTTACGCAGTCCGCACCAAATCTAGACTGAATCTGCGTAACCCTCGACTGATCGAGCCAAGTTCTCGACTAGTCGAGTGCACCCTCGACTGGTCAAGCCCGGCACTCGACTGGTCGAGCAATAAAAAACCCGGTTGCTGGATTTGAGTCGAGCAATCCTCGACCGGTCGATTAGCACCCTTCGACCGATCGAGCAGACCACTTGACCGGTGGAGAAGCGCGGTGAAACATCCGTTTTTTTACAACCGGTAGCTCTATCTCTCCTTTAAAATGAGGAGGAAAATTCCCATCATGAAGATGATCTGGATATTGGTTGGGACCTATTGAAGATCTCCTTCAGTCATTACTTTGAGGAAGTCAATGAGGAGATCCACGACAGCAACAACAATGGACCAAACAATGTTGCATCAGAGTACGAATTTGCTTTCAGTTCAGGCCGGCAATCTCCGACTGCTGGATTGGAGTCACGTCACTGGAGTCAGGGTGTGAGAAGTGGAAGCTGGGAAATCCTACCAGAGATTCTTGCAATGAATTCTTCAGTCACTGAAAGCCGAAGTCACATGCAGAAGGAAGGACGCCATTAGGTCCATATTTTGGTTGGTTTCATGTGAAATTGTTACCCTCACATGCACAGCGCTCAAACAGAAATATATATATATATATATATATATATATATATATATATATATATATATATATATATATATATATATATATATACGTGGTTCTGAGAGAGGATTAATCTAGACTGTTGATCTTTGAAATTGCAACTTCGTAAAATATCATGGATGCATTCCTGGGAGCCAAACACGCCTTTTGGGTACATAACATTGTGGGGGTGTAAGTTCAATTTCTTTCAAAGGTAGTGGTGTAACTTGTAGGCATGAAAGTGTCATCACCATGCCTCATTTTCTTCCAAGTAATATTGTGTAACGGTTTCATACTAAGGTTTGTGAATCTGAATGCTTGGGTGATTCTTTTTTTTTTTTTTTTTTTTTTTGTTTTTTTTGAATTGTTGTTGTTGTTATTGTTGTAAGATCTCTGATGTTCAAAAAGTGTTCTGCATCGGACCCTTTTTCTGGGCTGCTGTCTTATAAAATTGAGTGGACAGTCTCAACTATGAAGAATTCAAATTTTGTAATTTTCGTTTCTTTTCCTTTACATAGTGATTGTATATAACAGCAAACATTACTCATATTTTTAGTATACACAAATCTCGTTATTAAGCATAGAAAATCTTGGCTATAATTGCTGATTCCGTTGGGCTGTAGTTGACCCTATGACATAGGGATTTTCACCCCTTAATTTGCTCCTCTAATCTTCGGAAGACAACTCATGCCAACACTCCCCCTCAAGTTGGTGCATATATGTCTATCATGCCCAACTTGCCAAGTGAGTTGTGAAAACTCCTACTACATACAGCTTTTGTTAGAATATCTGCCAGCTGGTCTTCAGATTTCACAAAAGGAAACTGAATTGTCTTCTCTTCGAGATTTTGTTTGATAAAATGCCGATCAACTTCTACATGCTTGGTCCGATCATGCTGAACTGGGTTATGTGAAATGCTAATCGCCGCCTTATTATCACAAAATAGATTCATCTCGCAATTAGGGGTAAACCCAATCTCAGATAAAAGTCTCTTGAGCCAGAGAAGCTCGCATAGTCCTTTGGCCATTCCCCGAAATTCTGCTTCTGCACTTGATAATGCTACTACCTTCTGTTTCTTACTCCTCCAGGTGACTAGGTTCCCTCCAACAAATGTGAAATAGCCTGAAGTAGACTTCCTGTCTGATATGCTTCCTGCCCAGTCAGCATCTGTATAGCCTTCAACATTTAGATGACCATTCTTTGAAAACAGAAGTCCTTTTCCAGGGGACGACTTCAGGTATCTGAGAATCTGCATTACAGCATTCATATGATCTTCACTTGGGCAATGCATGAATTGGCTAACCACACTTACCGCATAGGCAATGTCAGGTCGCGTGTGCGATAGATAAATCAATTTGCCAACCAGTCTTTGATATCTGCCTTTGTCTGTTGGAACTTGGTCTGGATATTCCCCAAGTCGGTGATTCTGGATTATTGGTACATCAGCAGGTTTGCAATCTAGTAGCCCGACCTCAGCTAGCAGATCCAAAACATATTTCCGCTGAGAAAGGAATATTCCTTTATTAGATCTAGCAACTTCGATCCCCAAGAAGTACTTGAGCCCCCCTAAGTTCTTCATCTCGAACTCTGATGCTAATTGTTCTTGAAGTCTTGCAATCTCGTCTGCATCATCTCCTGTAATGATCATATCGTCAACGTAGACAATTAGTATTGTGATCCTACCTTGTCGACGTTTAAGAAATAGGGTGTGATCAGAGTTGCTCTGTTGGAAGCCATATTTTTTCATTGCCAAACTCAGTCTCCCGAACCAAGCTCGAGGAGATTGTTTCAAGCCATATAGAGTCTTCCGCAATTTGCACACAACCTTGGCTTCAGAATTAGCCATATACCCTGGAGGGATATCCATGTAAATTTCTTCTTCGAGATCACCATGAAGAAATGCATTTTTTACGTCAAGCTGATGTAATGGCCAATCACGGTTCGCAGCAAGAGATAATAGAACTCTAACCGTGTTCAGTTTAGCCACTGGTGAGAAGGTTTCTTGATAATCGACTCCATATGTCTGTGTATAACCTTTGGCAACTAATCTTGCTTTGTATCTTTCGATCAACCCATCTGCCTTGTATTTGATGGAGAAGACCCATTTGCATCCCACCGTCTTCTTTCCTTCGGGTAATGAGACAAGTACCCATGTCTCCTTTTTTAGTAAGGCCTCTATCTCTTCCTTCATGGCTTGAACCCATCTAGGATCCCTTAACGCCTCTTCAACACTGGTATGAATGTGATGAGATGAAAGATCGTCGGCAAGACTTTTCACTGGTTTCGAGAGCTTTTCAGTGGATACATAATTGGCGATAGGATATTTCGACCGTTGCTCTTCCACCTCAGGAGAGTATCGATTTGGTGGCTTGCCACGATTATGCCTGAAAGGTAACCCATAACCAACAGGAGCAGGAGTATTGATGGTGTTAGAAATTTGAGGTGTAACTGGAGAGCTTGGAGAGTTTACCTCAGTGATATTCTCAGGAGAAGGGTCAATGGATGCTGAGGAGTGAAAGGGGACTCTATGCGTCGTCTCTACCTCTGTAGGTGTCGTCTCTGTCTCTGTAGGCGTCGTCTCTGTAGTGCCTTCAATCGTATCCAGGTCATTGAACCCTGGCCAATCAAACCGCAGCCAGTTCATCTCTTCATCATGATTCTCCCCCTGAAGAGGAGAAGTGGATGTCTTGGAATTAAAGAAAGTCTCGGATTCCAGAAACGTGACATCCATCGACACATATGTACGCCGATGAGTAGGATCGTAGCATCTATACCCTTTTTTATGTATGCCGTAGCCCAAGAAGAGACACCGAATTGCACGAGGATCGATTTTAGTGCGTTTGTCCTTGTGGAGGTGAACATAGACAACACATCCAAAGACACGTGGTGGAATCATCAAGACTGAAGGTAAAGTAACAAAGGTGGATAATACTTGGAGAGGAGTCTGCATCTCGAGAACTTTCGACGGCATTCTGTTAATAACATGAACTGCCGTCATGACTGCATCCGCCCAATAATGGCTAGGCATATTAGCTCCAAGAATAAGGGCTCGAGCAGTCTCAAGGATATGGCGATTTTTCCGCTCGGCAACCCCATTTTGCTGCGGAGTTTGGGAACATGACATCTCATGAATCATTCCATGCTGGCGAAAGAAATCACGGAACTGAACATTCACATATTCGCCACCATTATCGGAGCGAAGAACCCGAGGCTTGGTGGAATATTGGGTGCAAATCATCTCATAAAAGGATCGAAATATATCAAAAACTTCATCTTTATGTCTTAACAAATATAACCACGTCATCCTAGTGCAATCATCTACAAATATCACAAACCACTGATAGCCAAGCATAGTAGATTTAGGTGATGGACCCCACACATCAGAATGAATTAATGTAAATGGAGCCGCACTTTTATTAAAACTCAAAGGGTAAGTAGTCCGATGGCTTTTAGCTAGAATGCATGTTTCACATTTAAATTCCAAACTCGATATATCCGAAAACAAACCAGGAAATACATGCTTTAAATAACCGAATGAAGGATGACCTAACCGGCGATGCCAAAGCCAAATCTGCTCCTCTTTTGATTTATTCTGATGGGTAATCTGACATGCACGGCCCATCTTGAAATCCTCCATGTAGTAGAGTCCCCCCTTCTCAATACCACGCCCAATGATCTCCTGGGTGAGAATATCCTGAAGAAAACAAACATCAGGGTAAATAATCACAACACATTTTAGCTCCTTGGTAATCTGGCTCACAGATAATAACTTATGGGAAAGAGAAGGGACAAGAAGTGTATTGGACAGAGGTAGATCTGGTGACAACACCACAGTACCCGCCCCGGATACCGAGCAACTTTTTCCATTAGCATTTACAATGCTCAATCTTCGAGGTGTAGACCATTGGGAGAAATCCTTTTCATCATAGGTCATATGGTCGGAGGCCCCTGAGTCAAGGATCCACTCATTATGGGCCTCCTCCACATTGGCCCCAAGTAGAATGGTACCTGTAGTGGCATTATGAGCTTCGGCTGGAATTAAAGAAAGAGTCGGCTCACTTGCAGCAACTGAAGCTTGGCCCACCAAAGCACCCTGGTCTGCCAGGGCAGCTTGGCCTGTAACCATTGGCCCACATTTGCCTGTGCCACTATCACGTTTTTTCTTTGCCTGTAACTCATGCCACCACTCGGGATAGCCATTGAGCTTGAAACACGTTTCCCGAGTGTGTTTAGAACCTCCACAATGAGAGCACTTCTGCCCGTCAGATGCAGTCTTTGACTTAGAAGTGGAAATCGGCTTTCCATTTTGGAGAAAACTCGGTGTAGGAGTTCCAATCTTTAAGCTTTTGGATACCATCACAACACCCTGTGGTTCTTCGCTCGTGGTCCCTGTCATCACGGCTTGCCGTATTGCCTCCCGCCGAACATGAGCGTACACTTGCTCCACGGTGGGGAATGGTTGAATTTGCAGAATATCCCTCCGGATGCCATCTAGCCGATCATCCAAGCCATCTAGGAAGATATACACCCGGTCTTCTTGCACCATGGTGTTATACTTTTGAATATCTGTCTGGCACTGCATCGGATTTGGCCTCCGGAAGTCAATTTCTCTCCACAATCCCTGCAGATTGTTGTAGTATCTCTCCAGTGAGCCACCCGCTTGCTTCAGACGTGTTACTCGACGCCGGAGGTCATACACTTGGGAGGCATCACTCCCATCGAAATAGGTCGTTGCTATGGCGTCCCACACCATTTTTGCTGTAGGAAATCTGATGAAATTTCCAATCAATGATGGATCCATGGAATTAATCACCCAACCCTTCACTATGGCGTTGTCGGTGCGCCATTTGCGGAAGTTTGGGTCTGTCGATGGAGGTTGGGGAAAATCACCGTTGATATACCCCAATTTGTCTTTACCAGATATGTACATTTCCACCACCTGAGACCAGAGTGCGTAGTTGGTCCCATCCAACTTAATCCCAATTGGTACGGTGGTCATGTCGGTAGTCTGGGTCGGAGCTGAGGTTTTGGACAGTACCTCAGCCATTTTTGTATTGAATTCGGACAAGATAGAAGATGAGAAAGACTCGTCCGGATGCGAGTCTACATCAGCCATGATGCAGGGTGCTTGTCTCTGTTTTATGTTTTGGATGATAGAGGATAGGGAAGAAAGAATGGCTCTGATACCATCTCAACTATGAAGAATTCAAATTTTGTAATTTTCGTTTCTTTTCCTTTACATAGTGATTGTATATAACAGCAAACATTACTCATATTTTTAGTATACACAAATCTCGTTATTAAGCATAGAAAATCTTGGCTATAATTGCTGATTCCGTTGGGCTGTAGTTGACCCTATGACATAGGGATTTTCACCCCTTAATTTGCTCCTCTAATCTTCGGAAGACAACTCATGCCAACAGACAGTACATATAGCAGGTCGATTTGCATCAGATATTGCTTGTATTGGCTTGCAAATGGAAGACTAAGAAAATGAGCAACAGTTCATTGAGGAAATCACTCATATGATTGAATGGTGTTTGCAATTGTTTGATCAGCAAAGCCACTAGGGACATGAATCATAATCTAAGTCTATTTTCTTTTCATTCTTTTAATTAAAAAGAAAAAGGACTGAATCATTCTCCTTTATTGAAGGCATTAAGAACTTCCATGGAATCCATGGGTTTCAAAATTTGGATGCCTTGCGGGTTAGTGAAAGGCCGAAACACTGGGTATGCTGGTGGTATCGTACTACCATTCGTCATCCAAAATGTCACCATTTGAAGCAGCTTTTGGACGGCCTCCACCATCTCTCACGAAGTTGAACGGATTCTTAAGGATCATGAAATCTTCGTATCCTTTGAAGCTCTTTCTCTGAGCTCAGTTTCTCTAGAAAAGCCTAAGAAAGCACCAAGGACTTCTTTCAGCAAACCATAGAACTCCATTGTTGAACTTAGCCAGGTGGAAATTTTCAAAGGATCCATGCACCCCGGCAATCTCTTTCCGTCAAGTGGTCTACTTTGGAGATCTTGGATTCTGGCTCAGCTTTGGCAACATACAAATACATATATTGAAGCTGATTCGGTGGGTCACTTGGATGCTTGGAACTGGGGATCATTGGGGTAAAAAGGTGAGAGTACATCTCACGTAATTTTAATGATTGGAGACGTGTAGCCATATAAAAAAGATAAGGAAAAATGCAAACCATGAAAAGAAAAAAAAAAAAAAAAAAAACAGAGAAAAGGCGAAGATCATTAGCAACTCCAAAGAGAGCCAAAACCATAGAACCTCGACAATGCAGAAACTATGAAAGCAGTCATGATTTTGAAGGATCCTGCCCCCACTACTTTTGCCTGGATTCCCCTTTTATGATCAATCCACCTTCATTTTTAAAAAGGCAGAGTGGGAGAGCAGCAAAACACAATTTTCTTCTTTTATTAAAGAGGCACTAGAAGCAAATAACAATTCCGTAGTTTTAAGCCCACCTGATACACATATATGGTCCTAGCAAGAGACCCTCAAACATCTGCGCCCACTGTTGCAAGCAAACAATTATTGGTACCCACGCATGATATGCGCTTTTTTTTTTTTTTTTTTTTTTTTTTTTTTTTTTTTTTTTTTTGGGTTAGCTTGTTAGTACACACACGGGTCAGTACACACACTCCATGTTAGCCACCCCCACTAGGGATCGATACCAAGACCTCAAGTGTTGAAACGAGGTATCTCCACTCAGTCTGCCAGTTGAGCTATGAATCTGGGTGTGATAAGTACATTTCATGTTGCGAGACTTATTAATGATGGGTCCCATAATAAGAGCAACCCTAGTGAAAGAATGTGGGGTCTAACTATAGTAGTTTTTGTTTACACCTAATTTGTCACCGTCCACATTGTTCAATGAGAAGATGTCACGCATGGGCACTCATAAACAATGGTGGGAAGTAATACTATTCACGTTAGAGAGAAGCTGCAAGGACCCAGCAATCAACAACATGTAGTCTGTCAAAATCAAGTTTGCTTGGAGCCACATGCGTGTCTGCAAAAAAAAAAGGATGATATCATTCGAAAGACACGTAACTAGTGCATCCACGACACGTGTGACCTTTTGCATCTATAAGAAGTTTTGCGGACTTGCTAATGGAAGATTCTTTGTAATCCAGCTCAGCCATGACACACAGTCATCCCAAATAAAAAGCAGATCCATAAAAAGGAAAATTTTCCTTGACAAAAATGATTTTTCCAACAACAAAGATATATGAGCAAATAATGAAAAGTCAATATGGAATTAGAAGTAAATCATACATGATAACACTATACAACAAGGATTCTAGATCCTGCTATGACACGGCCAGTGCATGACCAAAGACTCATAAAGAAACAACAATGTGAGCTGCATGACCAAAGATTCATAAGGAAACTACTATGTAACTATAGTCTCCCAAAAGCCTTTAAAAGCAACACTCGATCAAAAGTTCAGGCCATGGCCACACAATCAATCTCTCTACGGTGTAATCGTGCTATCCTTTGTTTTTAGCTTCTTAGCTTAGATGCTCCACTTCTGTCCGACCACACTACAGCAAGGTCAGAGCCCTTTGATTATTCTAGATTCGATAGTATCTAACGCCATCGCTGCAGTACGCTTAAAGAATATGTTAAATATCCGCAACAACCATTTTTGGATACCTGATCACCAGGTCCTTGGTAGATTACTAGTCACATCCGGCTGACTTTACACCATGACTGTCTCAGGACTGTCACGCCCCAAACTCGAAAATCGGATTCACATGAATCCCGATCGCTGAACCCGGTGTTAACAGCATCCGTAGTATCCTATTCTCGGCTCCTACCGTTCATACGCCAGATTCCGATCCTAGGATCTTACAAGGAGGATTTTTTATTTATTTATTTTTTTTTTACATTTAACTCGTAATAAGTATAACCACAAGATTACCCAATTCACAAAGGCAACATCATTATCACATATCCACTAATATAATCATTTGATTACAACACTGAAGGGAAATACATAAATCGAAAATCAAGCTCCAGAAGACCGCTGCATGTACTAAGCTCAACACTGTTGCAACCTAATATCACCTGCACGCATCTATCGTGCATAAGCTTATAGAAAGCTTAGAGGGTGGTGTAAGTGTGTGCACAAGGTAAGTGCCAAGTATTCAATATAATGTCATCATCATACAGTACCGAAAATACTGGCAAGATCATAAATTATACGATAACAGAGTAAGCGGAAATACAGACAAGTCCATGAGTTAATCAATATCAGAATACGTAATATAGAACAACTATGCAAATGAGGAGTCATAAAGAGCCAAATACCAAATGCCGAGGATGCGATGCAGTATGTAATTCCTGATGAGTCCACGAATAGCGTCAATCGTATGTAGACCATATACCGTGGATGTAATGCAATATACTGTGCGAATGGAATGACCATGCTGGAGTGTGAAGTCGTGATGATAGTACGTGGTATCGCAGGCTATGAGGTCCAACATAAGGGACTTCTATCCAAACCAGTCTCATACCTAAATTTGGATAGTCAGACTCAATATGGTAAACTCCTGATCTCAGGTTAGTCGCGTGCCCAACCGAAATCCTAACCATGCAAAGGTACACGTAGCAAATAGTAGCGCACCACCAGCCCAAGAGATAGTGAATGAATGAATGAATGAGTATGAAAATCTTACTTAATAAGTCCACATATCAGTACGGTACATCTCTAGGATCATCACTAGGGTTTAGTACACTCCAAATGACACTATCGCTCTCCCAGCCGCACTGTCCAAGTGAGCGTAAGAAACCTCACTATCCGCCTGACCAATAGTCTGTCAATACCTATTCAACACGTCGATAGCGGACCCATTCACGAGCTGGTCAAACTCAGCCTAGCAATGCCCCCTACCATGGGGCGGCTAAGGCCACACCCCCTCCCAACCGACCATGACACAATGTGAGACATGGCCTCCTGGTATTCGGGACTCGGGTGCTCATGTATCCACTCGGTCTAGATGTTGGGGCGTCTCCTAGCCACGGAGGTTTAGAAATTTTTACCCAAGAACATTTATGGCGCCCGTATGCTAGAACCAAACATTTTCGGTGTCCCCTCTAGCCATCCACGATATGCCTGTGGAAGCTACGACCTTTATGTTGCTAGGGCGTATAGTAATCACAAAACACAATGCAAGATGCATGAGTCATACAATCCAGTCATGCATCAATCCTGCGTATACCGTGCACTCATGTGAGATAACCTTCACCTATCAGGGAGTCTCATAACAACACGCTCAATGACATATGTAATGATCAACCACGTCTCATAACAAACATACAGATGATGCGTATGGGCATGTATCATGATGCTATGCTGTCACATACTCATAATCGGTATCAATAACCAGCATCGACAATTGACCTCGACAATGTGGACATGTTACCAACATTGCCCCAAGGAATGGCCCATATAGAGCTAAACATATAATGGGCCCACGGCCTCACACAATGGCCTAATTTACAACACAGTGGGCCTTACTCGAGGGTCATATATACACAACAGGTGGGCCCTGCTCATGGGCCTTAAATACATGACATGTGGGCCCTACACATGGGTCTCAAATACATCGAATGGGCCATGCATCATGGGCCTAATACATATCACAATGGGCCTTGCCCATAGGCCACGAATACATCACAATGGGCCTTACCCATTGGCCACGAATACATCACAATGGGCCCCAACTACGAGTCGCACATACATCATATAGGTCTCGACAATCGGCCTCGGCCTCAACAATCGAAATTGACACTTGGAATCGGCCTCGATACTCGGCCTCAACAATCGGAATCGGCCTCGATAATCGGAATCGACTTTGATACTCGGTCTCGACAGATCAGAATCGGCCTCGATACTCAGCCTCGATAATTAGAATCGGCCTATACAATCGACCTCGACAAATCGGAATCATCGGAATTGGCCTTGATAATCAGAATCGATCGATAATCAGAATCGGCAAAATCGGTCACATCAATCGGAATCGGCAACCGGTCACGACAATCAGAATCCATCGAAAATCAGAATTGGCAATCGGCCACGACAATCAGAATCGATCGATAATCAGAATCGGCAAATCGGTCACGTCAATCGAAATCGGCAATAAGAATCGACAATCGGTCACGGCGATCAGAATCGATCAATAATCAGAATTCAGCAAATCGGTCACGGCAATCAGAATCGACAATCGCTCACAGCGATCAGAATCGATCGATAATCAGAATTCAGCAAATCGGTCACGTCAATCAGAATCGACAATTGGAATCGATCGATAATCAAAATTAGTAAATCAGTCATGTCAATCGGAGTCGGTAATCGGTCACGACAAACAGGATCGATCGATCGATAATCAGAATTAGTAAATCGGTCATGTCAATCGAAATCGATAATCGGTCACGACAATCGAAATGATCGATAATCAAAATCGACAAATTGGTCACCGATCGGAGTTGGTAATCGGTCATGACAATTGGAATCGGCAATCGAAGTCGGCCTCGATCGATAATCGGCAATCGGCTACGACAAATCAGAATCGGTAATCGGCCTCGATCGATAATCGGCAATCGGCCACGACAAATCAAAATCGGTAATCGGCCTCGATCGATAATCGGCAATCGGCCACGACAAATCAGAATCGGTAATTGGCCTCGATCGATAATCGGTAAATCGATCACGTCAATTGGGATCGACAATCGGTGAGAATAGGTCTAACAAGGCCTAAGGGATGGTCACAATGAGGACATTAAACCATCATCGCCAGTCAATGTGGACATTAAACCATCATTGCTCCCAAGACATGACCCATCATAATCGTCATTATATACATCATGGAGTAATCACACATCGCAATGAACCTCATATACATCACATTCGGCCCCTTACGAACACCCCACATACATCTCATTGGGCCTCACTCATGGCCCTTATATACCTCACATTAGGCCTCAACCCATGGGCCATCAAATACATCAAGTGGATTGTATCCACGGGCCACACCAATGGGCCTCATATATATCAAGTCGGCCATATCACATGGGCGGCACCAGTGGGCCTCATATACATCAAGTGGATCGTGTCCACGGGCCGCACCAATGGGCTTCATATATATCAACTGGGCTACTTCAATGGGCTGCACTAATGGGCCTAATACATATCACAATGGGCCTTACCCATAGGTCACGAATACATCACAATGGGCCTTGCCCATGGGTCGCAATTCCATCATAATGGGCCCTATCCCTTGGGCCTCAAATACATCACAATGGGCCTCTCCATCTGGGCCTCACATACATCACACTGAGCCATACAACAGGTGGGCCTTACACAACCAGTAGGTGAGTCTGCACCTACCAAATGGGTCCACTAGATGAACAACATGGATGTATAGCTCATACATCAAGGTGGACCCTACCTTAACGTTTATTTTCCGTCCAATCAGTTCTTAAGGTACAAGACCTGGATAAGAGGAAAACAAATTTCATAATTATCCAAAACTTTGGCACTCCCAAAAGGAGTTTCAATGGTAGGCGTTCAATCCCCACTGGCTTTTGCGGTGTGGTCCACCTGATCAATGGTTGGATTACACGGTGTGGCCCACTGTGATGTGTTTGAGATCCAACCTATTCATATGTTAACATAGAATAGATGAAGTGAAAACACAATATCAGTTTGATTTGAAACTAATGTGGCCCGTAGAAATTTTGAGCGGTGGATGTCACTATCCCTGCTACTGCATGTAACGCCCTGAAAATCGGGGGTCGAGCATAAACTCAACTCCCGAGTTCCAACGCATCACTTATGCAACAAAATGAATGATGATTGAACGTTGTCTGTATTAGTGCATTGAACATGAGTGAGATTAAGCCAAAACAGCATATCATACTCCAGAGACAGTTAAATTACAAGCGGAAGACTATGATAGATATATAAAATATAAAAACTATGGTAAGTCTCCAGAGTGTGATAAGGTTACCAGGTTAAAGATTTACAAGTACAATTCAAATGATACCAAATGTGTAGTGTCATCTAGTCAATATCATAGAAAGCCCCGTCGATCAGGACACGGCTCACAGGAACCAGCCTGAAACTGCATAAAGGAGGAGTCCTCCTCAACCTCATAAGAGTCTGGCTCCGCTTCATAAGCATCGTCATCACCTGAAACTCAGCAATTCTGGTTGGTGTGTACAACACCGTCCCGTAACGTGGGAGTGAGTGATCAACTCAGTGGAACAGTAAAGCATAGGTTAACATGTTATCAATTCAGTCAAGCAGTAATGATAAAGCCGTAAAATCAAACACTCCTAACTACTCTTATTAATGCGAGTATGAATGCAGTCATGATGTATGCCCTTGCCAAACCACCCTCGTGCGACACCATCTTACGTTCGCGGCATGCTTTCATCCCTCAATGCTCCACATCTTCCAGGCACATGCAATGCGATGATGAGCATGTTTACCGAGTTGTTATTAGTCCATTTCAAACAGCAGCATTGGGAAACTAAGGTACCTCCCTTGTATCATTCCCAAACATGATCCATTCTAGGGTCGTCAGTCCTAGTTAATCTCATACAATGGTGTGTTTCTAGGTCGCTGCAAAGGCTGTCAGGGCTGTTACACGCATTCGTTACACCACTCCCCCATCACCCTTTTAACGGTTCATCACTAAATTGATACAGGCCTCGTTCATACTCTATACACTGCGGCAAAACTCGTCGCCTCACCGCAAATTCAGACTATGCTCGAGGTCACTACAAAGGGCTGTCAGGGTTGTTGCTCGCAATCGTTGCACCACTCCCCCATCACCTTATCAATGTAGGCCGACAGCACAAATATAGTGTCTCATACCACCATAATCGGCTCACGAGTCTGGTTGCTCACTGGTCACTACGGGAAGGCATGTGGCCCCAGCGTAGGCCGACAACTCGACCACGGTGTCCCATACCACTATGCCCGGCTCATGAGTCTTAGCGGATCGAGGTACCATGGTTAACGGGATTTCACTGGTAAGTTGGTACCCTAGGTTCAAGCAGTAGCGTTCAAACATGGTGAACATACATTAGACATATCGGGTTACTTGACGAGCTCGACTAGCTCGAGCGCACAACAAGTTGGACGACATGAAGTGTATAAGCACTTCGTGTGGCCAACCGAAGTACGACTCAGGTTTGTCGAACACATCTCATGTGGCGAATGAATCACAACCACGAATTCAATCCCGTTACCGATTGCCTAGACTATAATCATAGCCCCAAACACAATCAATCCTTATTCTGAAGCATATAGAGTAAAACAGAATATACAAAGTAATTCAAGCATGTTATAAAGCACAAGATAAACAGGAAATACAAACACATATATTTCATAAGAAAGCGGTTAAATTAAACAAACAACATGGAAGAAATCATATACATCGCTAGGTAGCTGAGAATCCTATCTCAACACCACTATTAAATTTAGTTCATCACACAATTTTTCTCACAGGCATTTTATCAAACACTTAAACTACACCACTACAACATACATGACGTATGTTGATTTCAACATAGAATAGGACAGATCCTCATGTCAAGGAGTTGTCGCATATACATCAATCGTGTTCTTACGTTCAATACATTTGGCAGGCATAAATCATAAATCCATATTTATTTAGTCATTTCAACCAACACTTTAAACTACATACATCAACATACGTAACGTATGTTGATCACATAGGTATAAGGCCAAATCCTTTCACTAGGGAGTTGCCCCAATTATAACATGCGCACCCACGACGGATAGTCATGGCAAGCAGGAATCCAAGTTCCATGTTTATTCAGTCATTTCCACAAACACTTGGGCTACACATTTTAGCATATATAGTGTATATTGGTCGTGGCGTGATTTAGGGCAAATCCTTTCGCTAAAGGGGTATCGCCTATACAACGATCATATATCCATGACAATTAGTCATGGCGAACACGAATGTGAATTCTATACTCATTCGGTCATTTTTACAAACACTTAGAATACACTATTTTAACATACATAATGTATATTAGCAAAAACATGTATTAGGGTGAGTCCTTTTGCCAAACAAGTATTTTACACATATATAATATGTTCATACAGCAAATAATCATGGCAAACACATTTCCAAAATTTATACGTATACGGTACTTTCTACAAATATACCTAGAATATGTAAAATTCCATATTCCTCGTCTTTAATCAAAACGGAAAACAGACATCACTTTGTACATGTGCAATTGCATGCAGATCATGAATCTATCATTATCTGACATTGAAAGCATTGAAAACCATAACTTATACACCCAAAGTCCTCACATTTTGTCGTAGAATCGTAACGGATTCGATAGCTTTGTTAAGCTTTCGTATATGGCAATTTGGCAACCTAAAGAGCGAAATAGGTTAGCTATTTCATAACCTACAACTATCAAAACCCCAAAACAGGTTAGGGTTAGGGTTTCTTACCTAGAAACAGAGCTGAAATCGCCAGGAAAGTGATTAGAAATGAGTGGTGTAGCTTGTGCAGCGGCAGGGTAAAGTGGCAGGGAGATTCCCACACTTCTCTCACACTTTCTCTCTCTTTTCTCTCTTCTCTCTCTAGGGTTTCTCTCAAATTCATATGGCTGAAATGAGAGAGGGTTTAAGGTCCTTATATAGCCTAAAATCTCACCAAAATAGACTCCAGGTCAAGGTACACTTAGGTTATAACCAAAGCGGGCCTGTTCCAGCTCAACGAAGCACTTCTGGCAGCCCCCCTTGAGCCAAAGGTCGGACTTAAGCTCACAGACAATGGATCTAGGTACCATTAAGTTTTCGTTTCAGTTAGGATTCCAGATCGCAAATGGCGGACCAGTTTCAGTTCAACAGTCAGTGGATCTCGATTAGAGATTCCAAGTACATGGACATGTATATGAAATTTCTCCTGATTCGAGGGTGTATTTGGGTCAGATTCTGACTGTCAGGTTGCTTAATACTGACCCGCAAGCGTCACATGACAGATTACTATTTGAGAAATTTAAAAAGAAAACCAAGTGTTCTCACACTCCTCGCTCTAGGCTCAAGTGAATTGCATTGGGACACTATCTGGATTTGATTTCTGAGATGGTTGTCAAGCCGAGCAAGGTGGTCTTAATTCCTTAACTTCGTGTTAATCGGACTTCCGACGTGAGGTCTAGATCTGATACGGAGTTTCGAGATGCTCCCGAGAGCAACCGGGTAATGAGATTGATCCTAGATTTTAGGGTAACCTAGCATCAATGATTCTACAAGTTTTGGGCTTTGCAGATGGTATTTAAAGTGATTGGTGCTAATTTCACAGGTACTCTAGTTTAACACTGGGTAATTCTCGCCTAATTTCTAAAGGATTTAGTCCTGCGTGATTTTGGTCTGAGCTGGTACTTAGTCCTTTGTAGCAATGTATAGTTTAAGTATTGTTTTTCATTACCTAAACTTTAAGATAGTGTCTAATGTGAAAGTACTTAGAAAAATTGACAGAACAAGGTGGTGAAGGGTGGGATTTGTGAAGGAAATGGGTTTAAAAGTGATTTTAGCCTTTGGGAATGAGTTCTGACAAGTTAATAAGGTGTTAGGATCGACCCATTGCCGAAGGACGTCTAATCCCAGGTTGGCAAAAATCCGGGATGTTACAATGCAAATGGTGGGGCCCACTTGAACTTTGAATCTGACCCATTCCTATGCAATAAAATGATCTCTTAAAATGGTTGGACGGTATGGATACAACACATGCATCATGGTAGTGCCACGTGCATTCAGCACGTCATAAGTCATCAAGTTGGCCCCACACCCCATGCAAGGACGGGGTGGGTAAAACACATACTTCATGGTAATGCCCTGCAAGATAGGGCCATACATCAAGGTAGGCCCCACACGTGTGGATGTAAAGCATCCACCAAGGTGGGCCTACGTCCGTGTATATGGATGGATGGCTGGATACATCGCACACCACATGTGACGTTAATCACAGCAGCTGTTTTTACTGCTCGTCCATAGATGGACGGCTATAACACATACTTCATGACCACGGTGGGGTCCACGGGACTTGCTGACGTCCCACCTCAGCTGCGTATCTGGTGTGAAATACACCAACCAATCTTCTTTCTAGCAGTGGGCCCCACTGGATATAATACAATATAATATTATATATTATATATTAATTATCATTTTTTTTAGAACGGGGCAGCGTCCCGGCCATCCAGTGTGCATGGATGGACGGTTTGAAATACATCCATATGGTGGGTCCACACATGTGGCCCACCAGATATCTGGATCATTCACACGCCAGGTGGGTTCACGTCAGTGTGGCCCACGGCTTTTGAATAATTTGATATTTGTGCTTTCACTACATCCAGGCCCGTTCACTCCACTGGATGGTTCAGATGATGCATCATAGTGGGGTTCCCACCGTTCACATGGCCGAGAAGTGTAGATCCAATCCATTTTTCAAGGTGGACCTCAATAGGGGAGAGAGAGAGAGAGAGAGAGAGAGAGAGAGAGAGAGAGAGAGAGAGAGAATCGGTTGGTGGAGGGACCCCACCACTATGGGTCCCTCTTTGATACAACAAATACATCGAAATGGGTCCTACATATGTGGGCCCTCAAATCACAAATCAAATAAATAAAATCACCCACTTATGGCCTCCTTCTTTAGCTTCTTGGACTCCTTGGCTCCTAAGCTTCAACTTCAATGGAGGATGATGAGATTTGAAGGGTGGGGATGGGAGGTAGAGTGGTAGGGAGTGGGCCACACATAAAACTCTCTCTCACTCCATGGAAGCCATGGACATTTCCTCTCCATGGGTTTGCTTGAATGGGGTGAAGAGAGAAATGAAAGAGTGATGGGAGTTGTAAGGATGGATGACATGGAGTGTATGGGTGAGGGATGGGGCTAATTGACCTTTTGGGCATGAGATGGGGTATGGGTAGCATTGTCTCGTTGGCATAAAAGGTATGGGAGAGGTAAGGTCTTGGTTGACTTGGTGGAAAGAGGGGGTATGGGTAGAGATTTCATTCTCTCAACCAGGAATCTTCCTGGAAACGGCGCACATGTTGCCCACGGTGTTTCCTCAATTTATTCTTAGGCCCATAACTCCTGCCCTAGGTATTGCACCAGCATGCGAGACGCGACATCGGAACCGCAGCGACTGTTCGATGAAGGGTACAAGTTTCGAGTCAAGTCGACTCTGATATGCAGGACTCGTCTTAGGATCACACGCAATCATCGGATACAGGTCGAGGGTCGCCAAAATTCGACCAGGAGGATTGCGGAAGCCTACGAAACGGTACAGGCTAGGATACAAGTGTCACAGCTCTCCCCTCCTAATAAAATTTTCGTCCTCGAAATTTATAGAGCAGACAAGGGATGAGGAAACATCATCAAGTATATATGTCAAGGCCATATCAATTTACAAAAGGATGAAGGTAGTGCTCTCTAATCTCAACCTCGCCCTCCCAAGATGCATCATCAACACTATGACAACCCTACTAATCTTCGAATCCCATATTAGAGACGATCGAAACTGGAATACTATGCAGCCTCACAATCTCAACGGTAGGGAGCTATATCAAAAAAATCTCTAAATTATTCGAACTCGGGAATCTAACCATTCTAAGTTCTCAACAATCATACAGTATAGGGTAGCTATCAGCAGATATGGGATCCTACAAGGAAGATTTTTTTATTTTTTTTTTGTACATTTAACTCGTAATAAGTATAACCACAAGATTACCCAATTCACAAAGGCAACATCATTATCACACATCCACTAATATAATCATTTGATTAAAACACTGAAGGGAAATATATAAATCGAAAATCAAGCTCCAGAAGACCGCTGCATGCTCCCAGCTCAACACTGCTGTAACTTACCATCACCTGCACGCATCTATCGTGCATAAGCTTATAGAAAGCTTAGAGGGTGGTATAAGTGTGTGCACAAGGTAAGTGTCAAGTATTCAATACAACGCCATCATCATACAGTACCGAAAATACTGGCAATATCATAAATTATACAATAATAGAGTAAGCGAAAATACGGACAAGTCCATGAGTCAATCAATATCAGAATACGTAATATAGAACAACTATGCAAATGAGGAGTCATAAAGAGCCAAATACCAAATGCCGAGGATACGACGCAGTATGTAATTCCTGATGAGTCCACGAATAGCGTCAATCGTATGTAGACCATATACCGTGGATGTAATGCAATATACTGTGCGAATGGAATGACCATGCTGGAGTGTGAAGTCGTGATGATAGTACGTGGTATCGCAGGCTATGAGGTCCATCATAAGGGACTTCTATCCAAACCAGTCCCATACCTAAATTTGGATAGTCAGACTCAATGTGGTAAACTCCTGATCTCAGGTTAGTCGTGTGCCCAACCGAAATCCTGGCCATGCGAAGGTACAAGTAATAAATAGTTGCGCACCACCAACCCAAGTGGATAGTGAATGAATGAATGAGTATGCAAATCCTGCTCAATAAGTCCATATATCAGTACGGTTCATCTCTGGGATCATCACCGAGATTTAGTAAAATCCAAATGGTACTGCTGCTCTCCCAGCCGCACTGTCCAAGTGAACGTAAGAAACCTCACTATCCACCTGGCCAATAGTCTGTCAATACCTATTCGACACGTCAATAGTGGACCCATTCACGAGCTGGTCAAACTCAGCCTAGCAATGCCCTCTACCCTCGGGCTGGTAAGGCCACACCCCCTCCCAACCGACCACGACACAGTGGGAGACGCGGCCTCCTGGTATTCGGTACTCGGGTGCTCATGTATCCACTCAGTCTAGATGTTGGGGTGTCTCCTGGCCACGGAGGTTTAGGGATTTTCACCCAGGGACATCTATGGCGCCCGTATGCTAGAACCAAACATTTCTAATGTCCCCTCTGGCCATCCACGATATGCCTGTGGAGGCTACGGCCCTGATGTCGCTAGGGCGTATAGTAATCACAGCACACAATGCAAGATGCATGAGTCATACAATCCAGTCATGCATCAATCCTGCGTATACCATGCACTCATGTGAGATAACCTCTGCCTATCAGGGAGTCTCATAACAACACGCTCAATGACATATGCAATGATCAACCACGTCTCATAACAAACATGCAGATGATGCGTATGGGCATGTATCATGATGCTATGCTGTCACATACTCATAATCGATATCAATAACCGGCATCGACAATTGACCTCGACAATGAGGACATCTAACCAACATTGCCCCAAGGAATGACCCACATAGAGCCAAACATATAATGGGCCCACGGCCTCACACAAAGGCCTAATATACAACATAGTGGGCCTTACCCGAGGGTCACATATACACAACAGGTGGGCCCTACTCATGGGCCTTAAATACATGACATGTGGGCCCTACACATGGATCTCAAATACATCGAATGGGTCATGCATCATGGGCCTAATTCATATCACAATGGGCCTTGCCCATAGGCCACGAATACATCACAATGGGCCACAACTACGGGTCGCACATACATCATATAGGTCTCGACAATCGGCCTCGGCCTCAACAATCGAAATTGACACTTGGAATCGGCCTAGATACTCGACCTCAACAATCGGAATCGGCCTCGATACTCGGCCTCAACAATTGGAATCGACCTTGATACTCGGTCTTGATAGATCAGAATCGGCCTCGATACTCAGCCTCAATAATTAGAATCGGCATATACAATCGGCCTCGAAAAATCGGAATCATCGGAATTGGCCTTGATAATCGGAATTGATCGATAATCAGAATCAGCAAATCGGTCACGTCAATCGGAATCGGCAATCGGTCATGACAATCAGAATCGATCAATAATCAGAATTGGCAATCGGCCACGACAATCAGAATCGATCAATAATCAGTATTGGCAAATCGGTCATATCAATCAGAATCGCCAAAAAGAATCGACAATCGGTCACGGCGATCAGAATCGATCGAGAATCAGAATTCGGCAAATCGGTCACGACAATCGGAATCGGCAATCAGAATCGACAATCGGTCACGGCGATCAAAATCGATCGATAATCAGAATTCGGCAAATCGATCACGTCAATCGGAATCGGCAATCAGAATTGACAATCGAAATCGATCGATAATCAGAATTAGTAAATCGGTCACGTCAATTGGAGTCAGTAATCGGTCACGACAATCAGGATCGATCGATAATCAGAATTAGTAAATCAGTCACGTCAATCGGAATCGGTATCGGTCACGACACTCGAAATGATCGATAATCAGAATCGACAAATTGGTCACCGATCGGAGTCGGTAATCGGTCATGACAATCGGAATCGACAACCGAAGTCGGCCTCGTTCGATAATCGGCAATCGACCACGACAAATCAGAATCGGTAATTGGCCACTATAGTCGGCCTCAATCGATAATCGGCAATCGGCCACGACAAATCAGAATCAGTAATTGTTCTCGATCGATAACCGACAAATCGATCACGTCAATTGGGATCGATAATCGGTGAGAATATGTCTAACAAGGCCTAAGGGATGGTCATAATGAAGACATTAAACCGTCATCGCCTGTCAATGTGGACATTAAACCATCATTGCTCCCAAGACATGATCCATCATAATCGTCATTACATACATCATGGAGTAATCACACATTGCAATGAACCTCATATACATCACATTTGGCCCCATACGAACGCCCCACATACGTCTCATTGGGCCTCACTCGTGGCCCTTATATACCTCACATTGGGCCTCAATCCATGAGCCATCAAATACATCAAGTGGATCGCATCCACGGGCCACACCAATGGGCCTCATATATATCAAGTCGGTCATATCACAAGAGCCGCACCAGTGGGCCTCATATGCATCAAGTGGATCGTGTCCACGGGCCGCACCAATGGGCTTCATATATATCAACTGGGCTACATCAATGGGCTGCACTAATGGGCCTAATACATATCATAATGGGCCTTACTCATAGGCCACGAATACATCCCTTGGTCTTCAAATACATCACAACGGGCCTCTCCATCTGGGCCTCACATACATCACACTGAGCCATACAACAGGTGGGCCCTACACAACCAGCAGGTGAGTCTGCACCTCCCAAATGGGCCCACCAGATAAACAACATGGATGTACAACTCATACATCAAGGTGGACCCTACCTTAACGTTTATTTTCCGTCCAATCAGTTCACAAGGTCACAAGACCTGGATAAGAGGAAAACAAATTTCATACTTATCCAAAACTTTCGTACTCCCAAAAGGAGTTTCAATGGTAGGCGTTCAATCCCCACTGGCTTTTGCGGTGTGGTCCACTTGACCAATGGTTGGATTGCACGGTGTGGCCCACCGTGATGTGTTTGAGATCCAACCTATTCATAAGTTAACATAGAATAGATGAAGTGAAAACACAATATCAGTTTGATTTGAAACTAATGTGGCCAGTAGAAATTTTAAACGGTGGATGTCACTATCCCCGCTACTGCAAATGGTGGGGCCACTTGAACTTTGAATCTGACTCATTCCTATGCCATAAAATGATCTCTTAAAATGGTTGGACGGTATGAATACAACACATGCATCATGGTAGTGCCACGTGCATTGAACACGTCATAAGTCATCAAGTGAGCCCCACACCCCATGCAAGGACGGGGTGGGTAAAACACATACTTCATGGTAATGCCCTGCAAGATAGGGCCATATATCAAGGTAGGCCCCACACGTGTGGATGCAAAGCATCCACCAAGGTGGGCCTACGTCCGTGTATATGGATGGATGGCTGGATACATCGCACACCACATGTGACGTTAATCACAGCAGCTGTTTTTGCTGCTCGTCCATAGATGGACGGCTATAACACATACTTCATGACCACGGTGGGGTCCACGGGACTTGCTGACGTCCCACATCAGCTGCGTAGCTGGTGTGAAATACACCAACCAATCTTCTTTCTAGCAGTGGGTCCCCCTGGATATAATACAATATAATATTATATATTATATATTAATTATCATTTTTTTTAGAACGGGGCAGCATCCCGACCATCCAGTGTGCACGGATGGACGGTTTGAAATACATCCATATGGTGGGTCCACACATGTGGCCCACCAGATATCTGGATCATTCACATGCCAGGTGGGTCCACGTCAGTGTGGCCCACGGCTTTTGAATAAGCTGATATTTGTGCTTTCACTACATCCAGCCCGTTCACTCCACTAGATGGTTCAGATGATGCATCACAGTGGGGTTCCCACCGTTCACATGGCCGGGTGGTGTAGATCCAATCCATTTTTCAAGGTGGGCCTCAATTAGAGAGAGAGAGAGAGAGAGAGAGAGAGAGAATCGGTTGGTGGAGGGACCACGCCACTATGGGTCCCTCTTTGATACAGCAAATACATCGAAATGGGTCCTACATATGTGGGACCTCAAATCACAAATCAAATAAACAAAATCACCCACGCAAATACATCGAAATGGGTCCTACATATGTGGGACCTCAAATCACAAATCAAATAAACAAAATCACCCACCTATGGCCTCCTTCTTTAGCTTCTTGGACTCCTTGGCTCCTAAGCTTCAACTTCAATGGAGGATGATGAAATTTAAAGGGTGGGGATGGGAGGTAGAGTGGTAGGGAGTGGGCCACACATAAAACTCTCTCTCACTCCATGGAAGCCATGGACGTTTCCTCTCCGGGGGTTTGCTTGAATGGGGTGAAGAGAGAAATGAAAGAGTGATGAGAGTTGTAAGGATGGATGACATGGAGTGTATGGATGAGGGATGTGGCTAATTGACTTTTTGGGCATGAGATGGGGTATGGGTAGCATTGCCTTGTTGGCTTAAAAGGTATGGGAGAGGTAAGGTCTTTGTTGACTTGGTGAAAGAGGGGGTATGGGTATAGATTCTATTCTCTCAACCAGGAATCTTCTTGAAAACGGCGCACATGTTACCCGCGGTGTTTCCTCAATTTATTCTCAGGCTCATAACTCCTGGCCTGGGTATTACACCAACATGCGAGACGCGGCATCGGAACCGCGGCGACGGCGCGGTCGCTAGTGTACAAGTGTCGAGTCGAGTCGACTCCGATATGCAGGACTCAGCTTAGGATCGCGCGCAATCATCAGATACAGGTCGAGGGTTGCCGAAATTCAACCGGGAGGACTGCGGAAGCCTACGGAACGGTACAAGCTAGGATACGAGTCTCACAATGACCATTTGACATTTCTCCATGGCTGTTTTTCCAGCACAAGCAACACTAGGTATTTGCTTTCTTCGATCCTTAGTTTAAGTTAATTTTCTTGTTGATTATACCATTCTTACTCCCAAATCAATAAAATCAACAATCAATTTATTTTTTTATCTTATCCATCCATTCTTAATTAACTAAGAAATCTGATATGCTATCACTGTTTTAAGAAAAGCCTTTAGCTTAAGGCAAAAAAATCTCATTTTAAAGAACTAACCCTTGCATTTTTAATCAACTGGTCTCTATAACAATTAGTGGCTGAACATTAAGATCAACCTTCACAGGTTTGATCCTAATCTAGCTAGTTTGTTACTTGGAGTTACAAGTGTTCGATCAATTCGAGTTAAGTATGACTTACGTACCCCTGTCAATTGAATTTGGGTCATTTACAAATGTAGCCACGCATCCGAATTAAACAACAATATTTTTATGTGTTTGAGTGAAAGAGTACATTTTTTTTTTCTCTCTCTCTCTCTCTCATTGAAGCATACTATGAATTCTCATTATTAGAGAAACATAGTAGAATAGCATCCAAACTATCATCAACAATGGCAGCAACATGGACAACTTCTCACAGAGAGTGCACTACAACAAAAGCCGGCTTAGCCGACAATCTGCATGGCTGGTTTACCGGCGCTAATTAAAATTAGGCGTCAGTTAGTGATCGGGTATAAATACCGTACATACTAAAAACCTAACTCTTTTTTCTCCCCTCCCGATGCTCTCTCTCTCTCTCTCTCTCTCTCTCTCTCTCTCTCTCTCTCTCTCTCTCTCTCTCTCTCTCTCTCCCTTTAGATGCAGCGACAGCCATCGCCATCTCCACCTCTACTATACCTTTCTCAATCGACCCTCTCTCTCTATTTCCCCTTTTCCCTATCTCAATCGACCATCTCTCTTCGTTTCCCCTTTCTCAATCCACCTCTACTCCTCTAGGGTCTCTCTCTCTCTCTCTCTCTCTCTCTCTCTCTCTCTCTCTCTCTCTCTCTCTCTCTCTCTCTCTCTCTCTCTCTCTCTCTCTCTCTCTTAGGGGTTTTTAATCTCTATCTCACTTTTAACATGTCTAAGGATGCGATACGAGGATCTCTGCAATCCGATGACATCAAGGAAGCCTTAGCCACTTGCATCTCAAGCATTCAATGGATCTCTCCATAAAGCACGAATATCTCCCCGAAGATCTACAGGCGTCTCTCTATATATATCTGTCATCCATCTGTTAGATCGAATTTTTTTTTCTGGATTTTGTCTATGACTGTAAGTTATAAAAGGGTTCGAGGTCAGGATTTCCTTATCTTATGTTATATCTCGACTGTGGATTCATCGGTTTTTTGCTCGATTTTGCTGGGTTTGGGGGGTTTAGGGCTTGATTGGGGCAGGTTTAGGGTTTTTGAGGTGTTTTGGATGTGTCAGTGCACAACCGCCCAACCTCCATCGACTACCGCTACCATCATAAGAGGCTGCCCATCCCTCATCATTAACAACCAAACCCATCTCCACCTACAATCGTCCACCATTAGTTCTGATTGGTAGGGTTTTTATTATTATTGGGGTTTTGATTATGGATTTCGGTTTTTACTTCTTCTTCTTCTTTTTTTTTTTTTTGGATTGTTGCAGAAGAATGCTGCAAAACAGAGGTTTATTTTATTTTCAAGTGGTTTGAATTGGGTTTTCTCTAAAACAGAGGCCCTTTTCTTTAAACTAGTCTTTTTAAAGCAAAGACTATTTAAGCAACAGTCTATTGCTGATAATATTTTTATAGCTTTTTCAAAAAGGAAATATAGTTTAGATATTTCTAAATGAAATCTCGAACTTATTTGGCATTGGTGGCAATTCAAACTATGTCCAGCTATTGACTATAAAAGTTGATTTGGATATTTTCATGATTTGCCCAGTAGGCTCGCTAACTGTTCAAGGAGAGACTTCCTTGGCAATTGCATGGGTTTCATGGAAATGCAAGTCCTCATGGAAACTGTGTTTTATCTTGAACGCCTTAAAAATGTCAATTCATGATATGAACATTAGTTTTGTTTAGGTTCCCAGATAAGCAAATTGAATCATGGATTCTCTTGCAAATGAAGGTGTTCTTAGATCTTTTCTTTGTGCAAGGACTCTAATCCATTGCCTTGATGGATTGTCCCATACTCTATGCCTTTGTTTTAATAAATTTTAGTTGTGATTTGCCAAGAGGAAATTGTAATTTCTCTTGCATGTTTGACTGTGCATTATATTGGGTAAGTTATGGCAGATGTTTCTATTTCCAATCTCTAAAAAATAAAAGAAAAAGGAAAAAGAAATGGCAGATGTTTGCTTGTTTGTAGTGCAATAAAGAAAAGGGAGCCACTATCTGCACCCACATTTTTTGGATGGCTACACTCTTATATTCTACTCCATCTGTGGGGCTTGATCTGTCCAGATCTAGCTTCTTTGCTGATCTGATCTCCAAATAATGTCTGTTCACGGCCAGATCTCAATCTCTGCTTGATGCTCGTTCATGGCTAGAGCTCAATCCGTGTTTAGTGCATCGATTAGTGACTGGTCAATGTCCAGATCCTGACCATCCTCTTAATTTGAAATTCCTCTCGAAATCATGATTTTTTAAGCTCGTAGTTTGAATTTTCTCGAGATCTATTGTTTATGCAAGAACTGATTGATTATTTGAATTTTTCTTTGTAATTGTTTGCTTCTTCGCGGTGGCAATGGCAGCCTCTCAGGCTCGAAATCAAAGTACTTCTCTTTAATCCTTTAAAACTTCTTATACTTATCAATTACGTATACTATTATTGTTAATTTCATGTTTAATCTGATATTGATGATTTCTGGATCAGAGGAAACTCATGCAATGATCAGAACGAGTGAAGTCTGTGGATCTGCATCCAACAGAACCATGGTAATTTTAATTATATTAAAAAAAAAAAGATACCGCTAGTAGGTGTTTGGTTGCTAGAAAGTGGCTCTTATCCTAGAAATTGTTTGGTATTGGGAATCATAATTTGTATTGAATTTCTTTGTGTAGGATTCTTGTGAGTCTTTATTCTGTAAGTGTTTGCATCTGGAACTATCAGTCCCAGGTGAGTAATTAATGTTGAATGCCTTTCTTCTTCATTTTATTACCATCTTGGGTTGTTTTGTTGTTTGAGTTAGTGATATTATAGGATGATGATATAAGATACATTCGTTAGTCTTTTGAGTTTTGTGCAAGCAGTGGGATTTTTCTGTTTTACATGACTTGCTATATATTTGATTTTATTTGTCTACTAAACTTTGTATCAGTATGGGGTCTAAAGAAAACAAATCCTTTGGTTTGGATTTGATGGTGGTCCATAATGTCTTCAAACAAATTCATGACCTTGGGGATATTTTAACCGCTTATTATGTTTCCAGGGTCGGACATGGATTGGTGTTTAAGAACTCATTGCGGTTTTGGAAAACCTTAGCAAGTTGACTCAACTTGACCAAGACACAAGTTGAACCTCCTTTTTAAATAATAAAACAGAGTTGATTAGTCCAAAAACTCAACTCAGTAGTTGGTACACTTGAAAGACATGAAAAATCTAATTATACCTTAAGCCCTTTTAAACTAAAAAACAAGTACCATATCAAGCTTTGGGCTAACTCTGATTTAGGCAATCGCTGGCTCCTACTTGCATTTTGATCTTTCATTCCTAGTTAAGGATATATGGGTGTATACACGTTGTGCATGGAAACAAGGCATGCACCTTTAAATGGATTCATATTTTTTACTTCTATCTATTCTTTAATCACTTCTAGTTTCTACACCATGTATAATAGATGTGGGTTCGAGTGGAAAGGCGATATCTGGGTTGAATATATTCTTAATCTAGGTGTTTCGTAAGTTTGATCTTTCAATAATTTCATGGTGTCACATTTCCATATTTAGCTAGAAGTAGAACTGCTTCAGATTGAATCTTGCTTATGAAATGCATGTTAGCTAAATTGGAGTATTTTCTCAATGCATATTAGCTTTTACAGTGGAATGGCTTATGGTTCCTTTTGAAGGTATTAAAAAAAAATACTCCTAGTGCTCATTACAAACGATAAATCTGAGTTAGTGAGAGTGATGGAAAAAGCTAAAGGGAGAGTTCTTTCATGGGCTTTAGTGTGCAAAGATTTTACAGGAGTTAATTAGGAGGATCTTTGTAGAAATCGGCTTTGGAAGTTCTGCTACAAGGAGTGCTATGTATCATTATTCTTTGATTCTCTCTCTTTCTGTTACTAATAATCAATTAGCATTTCAAAAACGGAAGTGATATCCAATTGATTCACTATCTGCCAACAACCACCTGCACTTTTGTTTTTGCCATTGGGATGCTATCATACTATTGCAAATAATGTTAGTGGGGCATAATGTGTTAAGTTTGTTTGCTGTAACCTTACAAAAATCTTAGCATTTTATTTTTTTTTTGTTCTTCAACCTCGTAAAATCTTTCTCATGGCTTATTATGCAGAATCACTGTTAAGGCCTCTATAGTTTAACTTATATATGTCTCATTGCCAGTGTAGTTGGCATTCTTCTTTTGGGAACTTATCTATTGGTCAGATATCCAACTCTTCTCTCTTCCAGGGCGGCATCAGCTCAACTTACAACCTTCCAAAAAAAAAAAAAAAACATAAAAAGAAAAAGAAAAAATAAAATGGACTCCTAATCTCTCTCTTCAATTTCACATCTCAAGAACAAACAAAAAAAAAAAAAAAAAAAAAAAAAAAAAAGAAAGGAAAAATGAAAAAAGTAAAAAAGAGAAACTCAGCTTACTATATGGCCTTCCAGTGAAATTGGCTTCAAGGTAAGCCCTTGTGGTGTCTTCAATTGTTCAACCTCCTCTTCTCTTCTTCTTTTCAACAGTGCCTTTTGATCAATGCTGAAGGTCCTCCACTTCGAAAATGAGAACTTTTTTTTTCTTTTCCTATCAGTGCCCATGAATGATGGTGCAATGACCGATCCTCTTCAATGCCCTTCCTATTCTCTCCAGGGATTGAGTTTGCTCCAGGCATACAGAACTTTATGCTTTCAGAATCATGTTAAACGTGCTGTTGGCTTGAAAAGTATTTGCCTCATCTGATGTGACTTGGTTGGTGGATGTGATTCTATGCAGGCAGTGAACGCAATGTGTCCAAGCTCACACTAGATGGCGTTGATGTCATGGGCGAGCGATTAGCAGAGGAGGTAATTTCCCCCCTTGTTTTTCTCCAATATGGAAGTATAGTATATATGTTGTATAAACCTTGTGATTTGCAACTGTTGAATGTGCTTTCCATGATTTTCTTAAAAATGTGCATCTTCCATTGCACCCATCATTATTTATTTATTTATTTATTTATTTTTTGCATTTTTGCATTTTTGCTCAGTGTTTGACAAAAGATGTAAATTTTAGATTATGGAAGTCATTCGGCGAAAGCCAGAAGTTAGGAAGATTTCCTTCATTGCACATTCTATGGGAGGATTGGTAGCAAGATATACAATTGGGAGACTAGATAGACACCCTAGAAGAGGAAATTTAGAAATTGAACCAGTCGGAGCCCAGGATGAAGATTCAAGAGGTACAATATCTGGTCTGGAGGCGATGAATTTTATTACTGTCGCTGATGGGTATTTTTGACCCTTCTTCGACCGATCATGAGCCCTGCTCGACCAGTCATGGGCTGGTGTTCGACCAGTCGTGGGTTCGAGTCGTGGTACGACTCAAAGTCCAGCGAGTTTGGGATAATTTATTCTGGGGTGCTCGACCGGTCGTGGACTCTCCATGACTAGTCGTGGGTTCCGCAGTTTGTTCCGCGATTTTGCACGAAACTGCAGATTTGAGTCCTTTCGCAACTAGGATGCGAAAGGGAAGTTTCCTAAACTATAAAAGGGGTTGCCTAGGGTTTTTTAGGTAACAACGAGAGGGTTTCCTAAAGCTTTACAAGGGATTTGCTAAAGGGTTTAGGGCTATCAAAAGGTGAGAGAGAGAGAGAGGAAACTTATAGAAGGGAGGTTCTGCTCGTGGAGGTTATCTACTGTGCAATTTATATCTCAGTGTTTTTATGTCCTCGTAATCGGTTAGATCTCTCCATTTTCTCTATTTCTCTTATTGTTTATCCACTCCTGCGTGAGTGAAGAAGGTTGTAACGTTCTACTTCATAGTGGATTGTTGATCTGGACGAGGTCCCATGGTTTTTACCTCTTTGAGGGTTTTCCACGTAAAAATCTCTTTTGTGGTGTGTGATTGATGCATTGATTGTTTTCATTGCTTTATTATCCATAATTCTGGTTTGCTCTGGAGGGCTAGATCCTAAGGTTTTGTGCAAGGCCCCCAACAGTCACTACACCTCATCTTGGTTCCAGAGGTAACAGACAGGTATTTTTCATTTCTTCCCATCTATCTGCAGGAGTTCCAATATTTATCAACCTCATACACCTTAATATTGTCCTCCGAAAGTCGGGATGCTAACATATGAAAAGGAAAACTGAATGCATCATCTCATTCTTTTTTTAAAAGGTCAAATGGGGCATAGTGCATCATTTTATTCATGGGCTTTTTGGGGAATTGTTCTTCATTTGCAGGTTCCGTTTCTTTCGGTGTCCCCTTTTTTGAGAGAGCTGCATGTTATGTTATTCACTTGATATTTAGGAGAACTGGTCGGCATCTTTTTCTTACTGATAATGATGAAGGGGAGCCTCCACTGTTGCAGCGCATAGTGGATGATTATGGTGACCTTTACTTTATGTATGCTTAATTACCATCCATGATTTCAGTTCTGATGCTTTTGCTAAACCGTAGAAATTTGTCAGATGTCCTTTTCCAGGAACTAGGATACATGATCATGATACCTGATTTTTCTCATGTAGGTCTGCTTTGCGTGCATTCAGACATCGAGTGGTATATTCTAATGTCGGTTATGATCGTATCCCCTTCTTGGGTTTTCTTGTTGCTGTCGTTTGTACTGCTGTTGATTATTTATCTTGTCCTAAGCACCCTGATTTTACTATATTTGTTTTTCATGACTAAGTTTCAATTAAGATATTGTTGGGTGGAGAACATCATCAATCAGACATAATTGTGAACTGCCAAAGGTAATACCTGGATCTTTTTCAAGATTTACTGATTTGTCTTCAACTTCTAGTTCAATGATAATGACGGATCCAGTAATTCTTCTTGGTTGTGTAGTGGGAGGATTCTGTAAGCAAGAAATATCCACACATTGTATATGAAGAACAATCAAAGGGAAATGATGCTGAAGAGGGTGAACAGGTCTCAATTGGAGATGATGGTTCTGATACGCTAGAAGGTCTGTACTGTCATTGATTAGTTGGAATAAACACCACTTAAAAATGAGCCAATCTCATTGGAGTTAATCTTATTTGTATAGATTAAAAGTAATTTTGATAACAAACAATCATGATTTCTAATGCATAATTATGATTATGGGTGTGTTTGGTTGCACCAAATATCAGGAATTTTCAAATGCACACTCAAATGAGAAGAACTCATTTTTAAGTGGGCACCCAAACAGGATCATAATAAAATCATTTTTCCCTATGATTTTCAGGAGATGAAATCAGTCTTTCATGAGACTAAAGGTCAAGTCCGGTTGATTCAATCAAAGTGGGAGGAGGAACACAAAAGGCTTGGTGAGAAACTGGAAACTTACATGGGTTGATGTTCTTTGGTTAGCAGGAAAAAGAAAACCAAGAGGGAAAAAAACTTCTGACTTTCCTACTGTAGAGTGAGACCCTTCTTACCAGGGCAAGCGGATGGCCAGACTACTGTAGATTATATTGGAGAAAATGGGAGTATCATGATTGTAAATCCTCTTAAGCATGGTAAAGATGCAAGAAGAGTATTTTCTTTTAACAAAGTGTTCGGAACAAATGTCACACAACGTACGTTCTCTTTCTCAGAGAAGGTTTCTTTAATGAATTAAGGGGATATATATGATTTCTACATGATATAATGGGAATTTTTTTGAATTGACTTTCCTTCAATATACCAATGAAAATACCTTGCATTTTAGAAATGGTGAAAATACTTTTCTTTCAGAAAGACTCAATAACTATCATGAAAGCATTTTGGTTTTTGCCTAAATACTAATGTTGATATGTGAGACTTGGAATTTTGTGAGGTTACACCCTTCATAATATTCTTGTAAGAAACAAGAATCAAGCAGTTATTCCAGAAGCAAATATTCTTGTCATTATGTACAGAAATATCCACTACTCTTCAATCTCCATCAAACATACACTTATAAACATTTGGGAACATGGGTTGACAATCCCCATCAAACATACACTTATAAACATTTGGGAACATGGGTTGATAGATCTTTTTAAGCAAAATTTATTGTAATACATTAATACAATCATTCCAATAGTGATTTGGTTTTGTTGTTGATAAGTAGGATATATTGTTATGAAAATATCACTAAATGGTACCTAAAACTGGTGTTGTTGGGTTAATTTCTTTTAAAACATCAGGGATGCATGGTAGGCTTTGGGTAGACATTTTCTTCAGTCACTCATACTTATTGTTTCTGTGCAGAGCAAGTGTTTGCTGACACACAACCATTGATTAGATATGTTCTCGATGGTTACAATGTCTGCATCTTTGCATATGGGCAAACAGGCTCTTGGAAGACATACACAATAGTAATATCAACAGTGCACTCACTAAGATAATGTAGCTTTGATTTTCTTTAGATGAAGATGTCCAAGTTAGATAGAAAAACAGTATGATCATTGGTATTTCTACAAGCGAATACACTACAAAAAAAACTCGGCAAAGGCTACAGATTTAATCCGTAGCCATAGACCTATGGCCACGGTTTTAGTCCGTAGAACGACCGTCGTCGTAGGTGCCGAGCCAATAGGTCTAAAACCTATGGCTACGGTTTAAATCCGTAGCCATAGATTACAATAGCTACGGAGATAATCCGTCGCAATTATATTTGTAGCTAAAAGTTACTACAGCTACGGATAGTATTGGTAGCTAAAAGTAGTGTTGGATCCGTAGTAATATGCCAAATTTAATAACAGCTACGGTTATCAGATTACCAGCTACGGTCAATATCCGTAGCTATTGCCTAGATAAAAAAAATTATAATCATTCATTCATTCATTCACCACCTGCATAATCATTCATTCATTCAATTACAATCATTCATTCATTCAATAATGAATCAATTACAATCCTTCCTTCATTCATTAAATAATGAATCAATTACAATCCTTCATTCATTCGGCTTGCAACATTGTGCATTGTGATTAGATAGAGGCCTGCGGCAGCTTCACTTTTTCTTATCAAACTTTGCCAATTCATGGAACCTACAATGTAGTCAAATAACTACAATATCAACATCCTAGAAACAAATTAAAACAATTGCTAGAAACCGGTCAGAGAGGTTGAAACCAGTGTTTTAAAACTCTGACCCTAATAAAGAATTTGAAGACCATAAAGAAAATTCAAGATCTAAGATTCTATCTTTAAAAACTTAAATTCAAGTGAAGAAATATATCTGACAATTTTCTTACCTCGAAATGCCTCCGGGAAAGAAGAAGAAACAACCGAATTGAAAGCACCATATTGGTAAGGTTGTACAGAGATGGCCCATAGCACTACCGTTGCTCCTCCATGGGCCTAAAGTATAAGAAGATGTGCAGTATGAAATTAACACATGTTAACTGCATTCTATTTCTTTGATAAAAACTTAAAGGTAAAGCAACCCAATACACAAATGAAAATTGGAATAGCTACTTCCAAGAAAAGAAAACATACCCCTGATTATCATTTATTTGTCGTATAAAATCCAGTAAAACCTGCACAAGTATTGGATAAAATCATATGAGGTGATACTTTGAGGACTTGATTATACACTGACATACACATGACACCAGGGAAGTCAGTCAATATAATTCACTTTGTTGAAGTCATGCATCGACCTGACCTGGATATGTTCAATCATCTTCCAAATACAGACTAGACTTGAGAAGGCAGGTTGTGTTCAATAAGCCAACACTTTTCAAATCCTCACAAGACACTGAATTCTCCCAAGAGGATAAAAAAGCTGACCTTTGAATATAGTTAAAAGTACTTTCATACTCGTTGGTCAGAAATGATCCAAAGTCTCTCTGAAACAATGCTTCTGATTCAAGGACATTGCTTGTGTGATACCCCAAACTGACAAGAATAATGGAAATGAAAAGATGCCCAAATAGAAAGCGCCAACAGAAGTATACATGGTGTGGCACCGGATTCATGATCACCATTCACCAGAATGCTAAAGTGAGCAGAGAACTGACTATTTCAACTGTGTCCATACTGAACTTTGCACCAACCTTTACATCCATTCAATCAAGAGTCATGTAAACATTGATCTGTATAGAAAATGGAGTTGACCATGACCCCTGGAATGAATTTACATGTCTTCCCTGAATTTCATACCATCTTCCTAATGTAAGACTATAAGAACTTTTCAAGTAGAAAAACACTTCCGAAGGTTATGAATGTTGCTCAATAATAATGTTGATGGTCTCACCATCTAGAACTCCAACTATTAAATAAAGAATGTAATTGACAAATCAACATAGCAAGTGGATGCTACAACAATGCGATCTGATGAAAGCATTGAAAAAACCTACAAATTCGCCAACTAAGATGTCAAAGTAAGAATTTGAAAGCAGAGAATAGAGAATTCATTATGACAAGGAAAATCCCTAAGCTTAGACATTTAGACCTATTTACAATGGGCCCAAGAAACACGTAATAGCTACCTACGTTACCCAGCCAAACAATGGTAGAGGTGGGATGTGGACCCCATCTTTCCATGAACCAAACTGTTCAACAGTGGGGCCCATCATGAGGAATGCTCAACTGCACACCAATTCTCACTGGCCTGATTTTTAGGCCCAAAACCACAAGTTTGGTATTTGTTGTTGTTGTTAACAAAGTTTTGAAAAAATAAAGTCTACTATACAAGGAGAAAACAAAATCTACCATCCTTTTTTTGGTAGTGCAACTTGTAGATAATGGGCACAAAAATTAGGCCATCCTTCATCAGGTGGCAACACATGTACGAAACAATTAAGAGCTCAAAAATTGCTGATGTTCCACATTCAACAAACATGTGTGGCCTGCCTGATATATATAAACTGACCTGATGATGGGCCTGGTTGAATGGTGACACCCACCTGATGCATTGTTTGAGTGTTTCACATGTGCCAGTTGGTAGGTACATGTGGTCACATAAAAATACTATGAGCCTCTTGGCATGGTGCATCTCAGGCGATCCGCTTATGTTTCCCAAGTTCTTTAAGCTATCAAATGTTCCCCTGTAGAAAAGATAAATACACAACTGAAAGCCAGTTACCTTGTTTTCAAAACATCCTTCCTTTCTCTTCTGCCGGAATTTGGTCAGGGCGGCCTCTCTTTGTGCAAACCGGTTTTGATCCACACCACTCCCACTTCCACCAGCAGCTACACTTTTACCAACCACTTCATTATCACTCTCTGTGTTTAATACTCTAGCATTCACAGCGATGCTGCTTCCATTTTGCACAATATTCCTAACTTCCCATTCATGGATAGTTAAATTCTGAAATAAGACCATGGATATTTTCATTTCCAGTGTCCAATAAAAGCCTATCAATCTAATATTCAAACAACTTGATAGAGTTAACTTTTAGTTTATGATTCTATACAATGATGCTGGTGCATATGTGAATAAAAGCTTACATGATGGTGACGTTTGCATGAGGATCAAGAGTGCCTGAAATATTTAAAAGTAAATTATTCTGGAAATCCCTACAAAACAGAGCAAATAGAAAATATTTAGCAAGAAATTTATGTTATTCAACTTGAAATATGGAGCTAGGCAAACACTATCATTAATGGGTTGTTGGTCAGGTTTAAGTTGGAATTCTTGGCCCAACTTTGTAAAAATCATCCTGCATCAAAACATATACATAAGATGTTAGTTTACTTGCAGTTAATCTTTAAGCATATTAGCCAAGCTGATGGTTTGCCAAATGTCCAAAAACATAGCAGCCAAGCACATCCCAACATATCAAGATTCATTTACAAGAATCAAGTTTCAAGGCATAAAACAGAACCCAAATTTGCACCAATGAATTTGTGCATATCTTATTACATTGAACTACTAGAACCATTTCTTACTTTACTTCAATTACTATTTTTGGTAGGTACATGTGGTCACATTTGGAAGTGCTGAAGTTTACCAACCCAAAACTCATAGTTGAATTAATCATGAGAGGTGGTTAGGTGGTATCTCAGACCCTGTAAAGAACACACTGAAATTGTGATGCATCGTATAACCAAAACCTAAGCTTCCAAATGTACATGAACAAAAACCTTTATATAAAAGTTTTTAGCATTCTATCTATGACCACGTGAAACCTCAATCAAAGAGTTGGATAGAAGAATTTTACTAATTTTATTTTTCTAGGACTCATAGTATTCTTGAAAACCCTTGTTACAATCTTGAATACAAATCAGGGTTCTAAAATTTGTAATTACACTGAAGAGCCCTATAGGTTATGTATATTTACAATATTATAGAAAAAGATTAAACTACACATATCTCATGTTCAAAATATACCCCTCAAGTACAACCTCCTCTGACAAAGAAACCCTAGAATTTCAAACTTCAAACTTCTAGGTTCACCAATCTATAAATAGCAACAGCTCTACATCATCCCTCATTTAACAAATAAGCTCTTACCAGTTTATATAACCAAAAATAAATGAGAAAGAAGTTGATGAATAGCATTCAAGATTGAAAGGTAAGCAATCATTAACTTGAGAGAAAAGCTTTTACCTGGTGAAAGGCCCTGGGGCATCCATCACAAAGCAGAAGATCTCCAAAATCTGCACATATTGTGCAAAGGTCATCATTGTCAGTGGCAGAAAGCTTCTGAACTTTAAACAGGGACACCGACAATTCATGAAGAGACACCCATTGGAGGTGTAGATGTGTAGGCAACTGGCAAAACACAAAAGGAAAGGTCACCAAAATATTCGAGAGTACAGACTAAGGAATCAAACATTGAAGCAGTAACTCACGGTTTCTGCCTAGAAGCACAACCAGCATGAGCTTCAAATTGTGAGGGACTGACCTGCCCATTAAATCTTTAAAGTTTAAGGTCTGTAATGGAACATTTCAAGAACTCAAATGTATAAAGCAATCAGATGTACCTCACTGTTGCAACAACTACAGAATATTCTATTCCCCATTTTGCAACCCTCAGGCAATCTCAATAGAACTTTTATGGAAAGAAATTATATGGTTATAAGAAGTGTCAAACAAAGTTAAATTGACCATTTCAATTTTTCCAAGCCAAGTGTTGGAATTGTCCAATCGGACTAAATTTTGGGATATGAACCATCTAAGGTAGGGCTAGCCTACCTGATGAGAGTTCGGATCTCATAAAGGTTTGCCACATACTATACAAAACATGCCGATCAATTAGAATGTGAGAGATCAATCAAGAAATTTAAGTTCATTAAAAGGCTGGAGCATGGCACAGCATATTCATCATTTTAAAGTCTCATTTTTAATACCTTTGCAACATGAAGTACATGTTGGCCAAGTACAGGATGCTTCCACTATTTCCTATGGTGCAACATGACTAACTCTTGGATTTGACTGATTCTTAGGATCCTTGGTGAAAATGTGACTGCACCTAATGGTCAGGGTGGATCTGATGATTTTTTCCATACACAGCTCTCCGTCAGCGCTGGCAACTTTTTCGGTGTGCCTACACAAGTCAGCTAGTAGATTCCTATAAAATCCCAATATTATCCAAACAAATCATACTCTAATAGGTCACTATCCCTGAAATGCAAATCCATTAATCAATATAGAAAAATGAAAGATACAAACACATCACCTCTGCAACCTCAAATCCGATCCCGAAAATAAACAAAACCCACATCCGATATCTTCTCAAACCTAGATTAAAACGGCAAACCTAAATCAAATGTATGAATGTTCCCCCCTCAAACCAATCCCAAAAATCATCCAACATGATAAAAAACCGAAAACCCACATCGAATCCGCAGATCAAAATAGAGCAATTCCACCCCAAATCTAACAAAATCAGCAACACCTAGCTGAGTTTCCCTACATATCAAACAAGAGATCCAATCAATCACCAAATCTCACAAGCTATTTAAATAAACAAGCAAACACCCAATCGAAAATCTCCATCGAAGCATTAGAACCAGACCCTATTGGATTGGTAACATCTTCTACAATTCACATAAGCAATCAAAAGAAAACCCATCTCAGATTTCAGTCAAAAAATACAAATA